>PVIY010007290.1:9699-82793 GCA_004026745.1 Myrmecophaga tridactyla | reverse complement strand
TTTATTGCATTCTCTTTAGAGATTAAATATGGTTTAAGGTGATGTGTATAGCTACCAATTTGATAAAGAGTGGACTGTTATGGTTGGGTTCATGTGTTGTCTTGGCCAAGTGATAGTGGTCAGTTCTTTAGTAAAGCAAGCACTGGCCTAACCGTTAGTCTAAGGAAATGTCATGGCTGAGTAATAAACCAGAAGGCTGATTTATTAAATCATCAGCATGTTGATTGCCTCTATAGCTGATTACATCTGCAGCTGGCCAAGGGGAGTGTTTCTGCAATTTGTGACATTTAGTCTAATCATCTGAAGGCAATAAAGGAGAAGTGAGAAGAGAGAATCTTTCTCTCTCTGCTTCATCCAGCTAGCCTCTCCTTGAGGATTCATTAAGACCTACATCAGTGCTGTCAACTTATGGCCTGTCCTGTGGAATTTGGACTTGTGCATCCCCACAGATATCCCCTGTTATTTCTGTTTCCCTAGAGAATGCTGACTAATTCAGTACTCAAAGAAATAATGACTGCAAACTTCCCAAACTTTGCAAGTGATGCAAGCATAAGATTCAAGAAACTGATAGACACTCAAAGAGAATAAAACCAAAGAAAGCCACACCAAGACACATCATAGTCAATGTTATGAAAACGACAGACAAAAAGTCTTGAAAGCCATAAGAGATAATAGGCGCCTCACTTATAGAGTCAAAACAACTTGCATGACATATTTCTCATAAAAACTATGGAGCGATGAAGGAAGTGGCACAAATATTTCAAGTACTGAAAGAGATAAAGGAGGAAACTATAATCATGCACCCAGTGAAATATTCTTCAGACATTTACAGATAAAGGAAAATTAAGAGAATTTGTCAACAGCAGACCTACCTTAAAGGAATGACTAAAAGAATATCTCAAAAGAAAGGAAATTATAAAAGAGATTATCAGTATGATAAATGAACTAGACCTAATAAATTTATACAGAACATCACATCCCAAATAGCAGTATATAAATTTCTTTTCAAGTGCACCAGGATCAATCTGCAGGAAAGACTACATGTTAGGTCACAAAGCAAGTCTTCATAAATTAGAAAAGATTAAAATTATACAAAGCATCTTTTCTTATCATCAGGGAATGAAGCTAGAAATCAATAACAAGCAGAAAACTGGAAATAGTACATTCTTAAATAATCAGTTGGTCAAGGAAAAAATTACAAAGAAATGAGTAAATATTATAGGATAAATGAGAATGAGACCACAACATATCAAAGCTTATGGGATGCAGAGAAGGCAGTCCTGAGAGAAAAATGTATAGCCATAAATCCTTCCATTTAAAAGGAAGAAAGAGCTAAAATCAAAGACTTATTGAAGGAACACCTGAAAGAACTAGAAATAGAACAGCAAACTAAATGCAAAACAAACAGAAAAAAAGAAATAAGAAAGATTTGTGCAGAAATAAAGGAAATCAAAAATAAGAAAAATAATAAAGGGCCTTAACAAAACCAAAATTTGGTTCTTTGAAATGACTGGTCAAACTGACTCTGCTGGTTTGAAAGGATGTATGTGCCCTAGAAAAGCCATGATTTAATCCTATTCCCATTTTTATAAAGGCAGCCATTTCTCCAAATCCCTATTCAGTACTGTATGTTTGAGACCGTAATTAGATTATGTCCCTGGAGATGTGACTCAAATCAAGAGTAGTTGTTAAATTGGATTAGGTGGAGATGTGTCTCCATGCATTCAGATGGGTCTTGATTAGTTTACTGGAATCCTAGAAAAGAGGAAACATTTTGGAGAATGCAGGAGATTCTGAGAGAGCAGAACAATGTAGCCATGAAAAGGAGAGAATCCACCAACCAGTGACCTTTAGAGATGAAGAAGGAAAATGCCTCCCAGGGAGCTTCATGAAACAGGAAGCCAGGAGAGGAAGCTAGCAGATGATGCCGTGTTCACCATGTGCCCTTCCAGATGACAGAGAAACCCTGACTGTGTTTGCCATTTGCCTTCTCACTTGAGAGAGAAACCTTGAACTTCATCAGCCTTCTTGAACTAAGATATCTTTCCCTGGATGCCTTAGATTGGATATTTCTATAGACTTGTTTTAATTGGGACATTTTCTCGGCCTTAAAACTGTAAACTAGCAACTTATTAAATACCTCTTTTTAAAAGCCATTCCATTTCTTGTATATTGCATTCTGGCAGCTAGCAAACTAGAACACTGACAAACCCTTAAATTGACAGAGAAAAAAAGAGAAGACTCAAATAAATGAAATAAAAGATGAGAGTGGAGACAATATTACTGATATAAAATGGGTCATAAAAGAATACTATGAACAACTATATCCCAATAAATTAGAAAACCTAATAAAAGGGACAAATTCCTAAAAACACACGAGCAAACTACACTGACTATAAGAAACAGAAGTTCTCAACAGACCAGTTAGAAGTAGAGATTGAATTAGAAATTAAAACCTTCCCACAGGATGGACAACAGTGGCTCAGTGGCAGAGTTGTTGCCAGCCATGCTGGACACCTGGGTTCAATTCCCAGTGCCTGCCTATGTAATAAAAAAAAAGAAAAACTTCCAACAAAGAAAAGTCCGGGACCAGTTGGCTTCACAGGTGAATGCTACCAATCACTCCAAGAAGAATTAATACCAGTCCTGCTTAAATACTTCAAAAAACTAGATGGGAAGGAACACTACCCAACTCATTCTATGAGACCAAAATCTCACCAATACCAAAATCAGACAAAGATATTAAAAGAAAAGAAAATTACAGACCAATACTGCTAATGAATATAGATGCAAAAATCCTCAACAAAATACTGGCAAATCAAATCAAACAGAATATGAAAAGAATTATACTCCATAATGAAGCAGAACTTATCACACAAATGCAAGGGTGGCTTAACATAAGAAACTAATGTAATGCACCACATTAACAAAACAAAGGGAAAATCATCTCAGTTGATGCAGAAAAAGTATTTGACAAAATCATGCACATGATTTTGAACAAACACAAGAACAGTAGGAATTGAAGGAATGTCCTTCAACATGATAAAGGGCATATATGAAAAATCCACAGCTAACATCATATTCAATGGTGACAGTCTAAAGCTTTCCCTCTAAGATATGGAAGAAGACAAGAATACTCACTCACTGATGTTATTCAATATTGTACTGTAAGTTTTAATCAGACCAGTTAGGCAAGTAAAAAGAAATAAAAGCATTTTTATTATTAGTGATGTAAAATTTTCACCATTTAGATGGCATGATCCTATATATAGAAGTCCAAAGAATTTGACAACAAAGTTCCTAGAGCTAATAAATGATTTTAATCAAAGTGGTGGGGTACAAGATTGACATGCATGTAGCATTTCTATACACTAGTAATGAGCAAGCTGGGGAGAAAATCGAGAAAAAAATCATTTACAATAGCAACTAAAAGAATCAAATGTGTATGAATAAATTTAATCAAGGATGTAAAGGAATTGTACACAAAAACTACAAAACATTGCTGAAATAAATTAAAGAAGACCTAAATAAAAGAAGAACAGGGCATGTTCATGCATTGTAAGACTAAATAGCATTAAGATGTCAATTCTACCCTAATTGATCACAGATTCAATGCAATCCCAGTCAAAATTCCAACAGCCTTAATTTGCAGAAATGGAAAAGACAATTATCAAATATATTTGGGTGGATAAGAATCCCTGAATAGCCAAATAACATCTTGAGAAAAGAAAAACAAAGTTGGAGAACTCACACTTCCTGACTAAAACGTATACAAAGCTACAGTGGTCAAAACAGCATGGTACGGGCCCAAGGATAGATATATTACCAATGGAATCATATTGATGTTCAGAAACAGACCCTCATGTTCTTGGCCAATTGATTTTTGACAGGCCTGCTAAGTCTACTCAGTTTGGAAAGAAGAGTTTCTTACAAATGATACTGGGAGAACTTGGTATCTATATCCAAAAGAATAGAGGAGTACTTCAATCCCACATTATATCAAAAAATGACCTCAAAATGGATCACAGATCTAAATAAAATAACCAAGACTATCAAATTCATGGAAGAAATGTAGTGAATCATTTCCAGGTTCTTGGCTAGCAATGGTTTATTAAACTTTGCACCCAAAGCACAAGCCACAAAAGAAAAAATAGATAAATGGGGCCTCCTGAAAATCAAAAACATTTGGAGCATCAAATGACTTGATGATGAAAGTGAAACAGCAGTCTACTCAATGGGAGAAAATACTTGGAACCACATATCTGATAAGGGTTTAATATCCAGCATATATAAAGAAATTCTACAACTCAATAGTGTAAAGACAAGCAACCCTATTAAAAAATGGTAAAAGACTTGAATAGACATTTCTCCAAAGAGGATGTACAGATCCCTAAAAAGCACATGAAATGATACTGAACATCACTAACTGTTAGGGAAATACACATAAAAACCACAATGGGATACCATTCCACAGCCACTAGAGTGGCTACTGATAAAAAAAGAAAGAGAATTACAAGTGTTGAGAAGGATGTGGAGAAATAAGATCACTCATTTATTGCTGATGGGAATTACCATAAAACCTGGTAATCCCTCTACTCTGTATAAACCCAAAGGAATTGAAAGTAGGTTCTTGAACAACTTCATACACCAATGTTCATAGTAGTGCTGTTCACAATTGCCAAAAGATGGAAGCAAAGCCAAGTCCATAATCTGATGACTATGACTATATAAATAGATGTGATGTATGCATACAATGAAATATTGTTCACCATTAGAAAAGAATGGAGTCCTGATACATACGACAGCATGATTAACTATAACCATATTGTGCTGCATTCAATAAGCCAGACACAAAATGACAAATTTTGAAAGATCTCACTGATATGAAGTAATTATAATATATAAATTTATAGAGTTAGAATCTAGAATATAATTTACCTGTGACTGGGTTGGAGGTAGGGAATGAGAAGTTAATTGCTTAATTAGTACAGAATTTCAGGTTCCTGTTTGGAATGATGGAAATGTTTTTGTAACGGATGGTGATGATGGTAATTAGCAGCACTGAGTTATGTGCATGAATGTAGTTAAAAGGAGAAAGTTTTAAGACACACACACACACACACACACACACACACACATATATATATAGGATAAAACATAGGACTGTACCAGAGAGTGAACCCTAGTGTAATTGATGGGCTATAGTTAATAGTATAATTATAAAAATATTCTTTCATGAATCATAATGAATTTACCATACTAATGAAAAGTATTAACAATGGGGGATATATTGGAATGCTGTATTTTTTAACATAGACTTTTCTTTAAGCCTACAGCATGTTTAATTTTAAAAATAAAAATAAAAAATACTGGGGCACATATTTGTTTGTTCAGAACCACTTGCCTTTACCTTGGTCCTTTTCTCAACCATAAAAATGAAAACATTCTAATTAAAAAGTGAGCAATGACCTTTCAAAACATTTATTCAAAGAATATTTACAAATGGTCAAAAAGCAGAAGCATCATCATGAAAAGATAATCAAAATCAGTCACTAGGGAAATGCATGTCAAAATCACAATGAGATATCATTTCATACCTAAGAGCATGATTATGTTAAAAGAAAAGGAAAATGAGGTGTTGGTAAGTTGTAGAGAAATTAGAAGCCCACACATTGCAGCTGGAAAGGTCAAATGGTACAGCTGTAGTAAAAAACAGATGGGTCACTCCACCCCTCAAAGGTTAAACATGGAATTATCATGTAACCTAACAAGTACACTCTTAGGTATATACTCCTAAAGAATGGAAAACAGCTACTCAAAGAAATACTGGTTACATGAATGCACATAGCAGCAGTATTCACAGGAGATAAGAGGTAGTGTTGGGGATTGAATCATGTTTTCCACAAAGGTCTGTGGGTGTGAACACATTTGCAATAGGGCCTTTGAAGATGGTACTACTTAAGGTGTGCCCTAACAGAATGAGTATGTGTTCTAATCCAATATGGCCTTTAAAGCAAAGGCAATTGGAAACAGAGAGGAAACTTTGGGGAGCAGCCAGAAGCTGCACGTCAAAGTAAACTGGAAGATAAAGGAGAAGACACCCTCATGAGCATTGCCACATAACAGAAAGACCCAGCACCACGAATCACCAGTAACCAGACCCAGAATATCATAAAATCCAGGGTAGGGGACAACACCTTGCTAATACCTCAGTTTGGGTCTTCTCCTAGCTTTAAAACCATGAGCTAATAAATTCCCACTGTTTAAGTAAAAGAAAAAAGTTAATAAGGGAATATTATGAAAATATCTACAACTGTACATTTGGCAATGTAGATGAAGTAGGTCAATTTCTAAAAAAAAAAAAAAGCCTGTCACAACTTTTTCAATATGAAATGAATAATTAGCCCCATGATGTATATGAAAATTGAATTATTCATCTTTAGAAACCACACCCTGCTTCCTCTCCATCAAAAAAAAAAAAAAAGATCTCCAGGTCAAAATTGTTTTACTAGAGAATTATACCAAATATTTAAAGAAGAATTAATACCAATTCAATGTAGTTTTTTCCAAAAAAAAGGAAGAGGTAGAAACACTTACGAAATTAGATTGTCTTGATAACAAATCCAGAAAAAGATGGTACAAAAGTTGAAACTATAGACCACCATCCTTCCTTAATATAGACTTGAAAACTATAACAAAATGTTATCAAACTGAAGTCAGCAACATATAAAAAAGATTATACATGTGGCCAAGTGGAGTTTATCCAAATATTCAAGTCTAGATCAATATTGGGTAATCAACTGATGTAATACACCACATTAGCAGGCTATATAAGAAAGATCAAATGATTTTAACAATTGATGTGGTGAAAGCATTTAATAAAACTCAACATCTCTCACAATCACAACTCTCAGAAAACTAATTACAGAGGGATGTTTCCCCTTTAATATTAAGAACATCTATGTGAAAAACATAGCTAATGTTATCCTTAATATTGAAAGTGTGAATGTTTCTCCCTAAGATCATCAGCAAGACAAGGATATCTGCCCTCATCACTCTCATTCAGCATAGTGATGGGTCTTCTAGCTAATTATAAAGTATTGGGAAGGAAGAAGTCTCTAATTGTACATGACACAATGGTCTATATAGGATATCCAAAAGAATGTAAAACATAAAAATAAAATTAAAAACTTATAGAACAAATAATTGAGTCCATCAAGGGCACAAGATACAAGATACAAAATAAACATAAAGCATCAATTGAAGTTCTATTTACTAGCAATGAACACATGGACACAAAATTAAAAAACATTAGCATTTATTGTCAGCTAATTAATGAAATACTTAGATATAAATCTAACCAAACATGTACAAAGCTTGTATGTTGAAAAGAACAAAATGCTGATAGAAGTAACAAAAAATATCTAAGTTAATGGAGAGGCATACCATGATCATGGATTGGAATATTCAACATAGTAAAGATGTTAATTCTTACTAAGTTGATATAATTTTAATGCAACTTGTATCAAAATCTCATTATTTTGAAAAATATAGACACGAGTATTCTTTAAAATATATGTAAAGGATAGTAAAATTATTTTGAAATGGAAAATTACAGTGGGAGAAAATTAATCTACCCTATATCAAGACTTATTAAATAGTTACAGTAATCAAGAATATATGGTATTAATGGAAGGATACAGATATGAATCAGTGTAATAGAATTTAGTACCCAGAAGTATAGCAACGAAATATGCCCAACTGATTTTTGACAAAGGTGCATAAATAATTCAAGGAGGAAAGACAGCCTCTTTAAAAATATGCTGCTGTGCAAGTGGACATCCATGGGGGAAAAATAACACCACACACATGCGCGTGCACAAACTATCACACTTAACACAAAAACTAACTCAAAATGGATCACGGATTTAAATAGAAAACTATAAAACATTTAGAAAAACTATAGGAGGGAATCTCCAGGATATAATTCCAGGTAAAGAGATCTTGGACTTGACACAATAGCATCATCTACAAAAAACAAACAGACAGACAAAAACACTTAGATTTTTCTTAATCAAAAGTAAAAATTTTCCACTGTGAAAGGCTCTTTGTTGGTGACTGAATCATGTACCTCCTTTGTGGGAAACATGATTCAACCGCCGACACCACCTCTTGTCTGCTGTGAATATTGCTGCTATGAACATTCATGTAAGAAGTATTTCAAGAGTTATTCCACATTCCTGTGGGTATGAAACTTTTTGTAAATGGGACCTTTGATGATACTATTTTTAGTTAAATTGTGGCCAAATTTAGGGTGGGTCTTAATTCATAATTCTAGGGACCTTATAGAGAGAGGGAATTTAGATAAAATGTGTAGAAGCCAGAAATCAGAAGAGGCCAGAGCAAAATGTAAGAGAAAGGCTCGACATGAAACCATTACCACGTGATGGGGACTGAAATCACCAGAAGGGTTCCTCTATCCAGAAAGCTTGGCCTCACCTACATCTTGATTATGGACCTCCAGCCTCCAAACTTGAGCCAATAAATTCTTGATAAGTCAACCCATTGCGTAGTATTTGATACAGCAGCTCTGTCAACCTAAGGCATCATGTTTAGAGGATGAAAATAAAAGCTCCAGAGTGTGAGAAAATATTTGCAAACCATGCATCTGGCACACAGGAGTATTATCTAGAGTATGTGAAGAACTATTGAAACTCATCAGTAAAAAAAATCAAACAATCCGATTAGAAATTAACCAAGAAAGTGAGGAGACGTTTCACCAAAGAGGAAATACAGATGGCAAATACAGATGACAACATGTTCATCATCATTATTCATAAGATAAATGCAAATTAAGACCATGAGATATTACTACCCACCTATCAGAATAACCAAAATTAAACAAGTGAAGATGACGCCACCAAGTACAGGATAGATGAGGCAAAACTGGCAGCTTCATTTGTAATAGCAAAAACTGGAAATAACCCAGACAGCTTACCTCATAATGGAATACCACTCAGCAATAAAAGGAAATGAACTATTTTTACACGAGTCTTGTTAAATTTCTAGAGAACTATGCTAGTGAAAAAAGGCAATTTCAAAAGGTTGTGTGATTATATAACATTCTGTTATCTGACAAAATTCTAAAAAGCAAGAACAACTTAGTGTTTGTCAGAGGTTAAAAGGGTGAGGGAGAAGATAGATGTGGCCTAAATCAGCAACACGAGGGGTCCATGTGGTATAGGAAATGTTTTGTATGTTGACTAAATCAATGTCAGTATCTTGGTTGTGATATTACACCACAGTTTTTCAAGATGTCACCATTGGGGTAAACTGGAATCTCTCTGTATTATATTTTGCTAGCTGTGAGTGAATGTGCAGTTATCTCAACATACAAACCTTAATTCAAATAATAAGAACTGTTTATCAAAATACTCCCCCAAAAAGTTACAAGACAAAACCCTATCTGAGAAAACATCTTTAAATTCTAATAACTGAAAAATTATTTGTATCCAGAATATGTAAAAGATTTCCACGAAGTCCCACAACTCAATAGAAAATTGACAAGTGCTACAAATAGGATATTCATGAAATAAACACTCAAGTCTAAAAAAGAAATGAGCACATGCTTAAGCATACTATTAGTTTTAATAGTACTAACTCATAATTAAAAGAGATGACATTTGCTTCCAGCAGTTGGTGAGATGAAGAAAGAGAGAGATGCATACACTATAGGTAGAAGTATGGTTTGATAGCAACACTTTGGAAAACAAATTGTTATTACCTGATAAAATTAAACATGCACATACCCCATACCCCCAAAATTCCCCTTGCAGATATATACTAGAAAAACTCTTGGAAATGATACTAGTAAATAAAAGCATATCCACAGCAGCATAGTAAGTAAAAGGAAAACACAAAAGCTTGAAGTAACACAAATGCTCATTGATAGCAGAACTAATAAATAAATTGCAATACATTCATGCTTGAATGCTATATGACATTGAAAATGAATTGAGCATATCAATATGGATGGATCTCAACAACATAATGCTGACCGAAAATAAATTGTCAGAACATATACTGCATGGTCCTGTCTATAAAAATCAGGCAAAATTAAATGATATATTATTTAGGAGTATCTACTTAGATATGGTAAAACTAAAAAGAGAATCAAGAAAATAATTTACATGAAATCCAGATAGGGAGAATGCATTCATGAAGACAGAAATTAACTTTTTAGTGCTTGTTCTAGTTTTATCATTAGACTTTAAACTCACAATTCTTAAAAATTTAAAATATTTGTAGAAAATAAAATTTGCAATTAATATTTGGAATATGAAGTGCAGACTAATTCTAAAAACTTGACTTTTCTTTTATCTCTTAATATTTTTGCCATTAGTTTTATTTGGAATTCTTAAGAAATCATTTTTATGTAGCCATATGTGCGTTTCTATTAATCAAAAGTTCATCCTCCTTTAACAATCTGTCATTTCTTTTCTGACTACAACAGATGAAATATCTTTGGACTGAATTACATTAGTGGCATAATTGCTGTGTGAAAAGTAACATATTTTCTATAAAGCCATAATTCATCATTTTTAAAACAATTTTGTGACACGTGGAGTGGAGAGGTGGAATAAAATATCAATTTTATATTGGAAGATTTGAAACATGTATTAGTATACTTCCTTAAATGTAAAAACTTAGATTGCTTTAAATTCATATCAACTATATCAGAAAAACAAAATTTCATAAAAGGCCAATGCATTAATTAAAACTTGGAAGAATATTGTGTGCAGGAGAGGAAATATTTAAGCTACCAAAAAGAGTGAGTTTTTTGTTGCGTGTATGTAAGAGCAGCCATGTATTTCTGTTTGTGGGTTTTTGAATGCTTGTTTTGTTTTTTGTTTGTGTACAGAGTTTGTGGTGAAACCTATTGCTTTTTTGTTTCAATCTTAATTTCTTTTCTTAGAGAAGGTGTAGGTCCATAGAACAATCGAGGATAAAATAGAAGATTTCCATAAACCACCCAAGTTACTACCACACTGCATTGGTGTGGATTATTTGTTACAGTTGGTGACAGCTATTTTTGTAATTGTATTATTAAATATACTGCATGGTTTGCCTTAGGGTTTACTGTGTAGTGAAATTACATGGATTTTTTTTTTAAGTCGGATTCTACTACCATATATACAATTCAACATTGCTCTATTAATCGCATGCAGGTATTTATTTCAGTCCTGGCGCTCACATTCACAATGTTCTACTACTATCACCACTATCCATTATCAGAGCATTTCCATTATTCCAAGTGAGAACTCTGTACATTTTAAGTCTTCACTTCCCATTGCCTATCCCCACCCTTTCACCTTGTAACATTTATTCTAAGTTCTGATTCTATGAGTTTGCTTATTCTTATTATTTAAAGCAGTGATATGTCTCAATATTTGTCCTTTGTGTTCTGGCTTATTTCACGCAGCATAATATCCTCAAGGTTCATCAATGTTGTCATGTCATTGCATTTATCCATTCATCAGTTGATGGGCACTTGGGTTTCTTCCACCTTTGGCACTTATGAACACTGGGGTGCAAATATCTGTTCAAGTCCTTACTTTCAATTTTGTGGGGTATGTGCCTAGTAGTGGGATTGCTGGATCATCTGCAAATAAGGGAAGTTTTACTTCTTTTTTTCCAATTTGGATGCCTTTTCTTCCTCCCTCCCTTGCGCCCTCTTTCCTTCTTTCTTTCTTTTTCTTTCTTTCTTCCTTCCTTCCTTCCTTCCTTCCTTCCTTCCTTCCTTCCTTCCTTCCTTCCTTCCTTCCTTCCTTCCTTTTCCTGATTGCTCTGATAAGGATTCCAGTACAATCTTGAATAACGCCACTGAGAGTGCCCACCCTTATCTTTTTCCTGATCCTAGAAGGAAAGCTTCCATTCTTTCACCATTAAGTAGGACATTACCTGTAGACTTTTCATGTATGTCCTTTATCATATTGAGGCTGTTTCCTTCTATTCCTACTGTTCTAGTTTTTCTTTTATCAAGAAGTTGTGCTGGTTATTATCAAATATCTTTTATGCATCAATTGAAGTTATCAGCTGGGTTTTTTTCCTTCATTCTTTTAATGTAAATTAAAAGTATTAATTTAATGTAAATTTAATGTATATTATATTAATTGATTTTCTTATGTTGAGCCAAACTTGCATGTCAGGGATAAATCACACTTCATCATGGTGTAGGACTCTTTTAATATACTGTTGTCTTCAGTTTGCTAGTATTTGGTTCAGGATTCTTAAAATGTATGTTCATAAGAGCTATTGGTCTGTAGCTTGCTTTTTTGTGGCATCTTTATCTCGGTTTGAAATGAGGGTGATACTGGCTTCTTAGAATGAATTAGGAGTCCCTCTGTTTCAATTTTTTTGGAAGCATTTGAGCAGAATTAGAGTTAAGTCTTTTTGCAATGTTTGGTAGAATTCCTCTGTGAAGCCATCTGGTCATAGGCTTTTTTTTGTTGGGAGATTTATGATTACAGATTCAATCACTTTATTAGTAATTGGTTTGTTGAGAGCTTTTATTTCTTCTTGACTCACTGTGGGTAGTTTGTGTGTTTCTAAGAAGTTGTCCATTTCATCTAGGTCATCTAGGTACAGTTGTTCATAGTATCCTCTTATAAACCTTTTCATTTCAGTGAGCTTGGTAGGAATAACCCCATTTTCATTTCTGATTTTCATTATTTTTACATACTTTATCTCACATAATCCTTAAAAAATTCTTTTGCAAATTCCTCTGGAGGAATGGGGAGAAAGGGGGGAAAATTCAACTTCCGTATTTGGAGAATTCTTGATATTCTCGCAAGCAGTGGGGACAACCAAATCAATAGGCCGAGCTCTAAAACTTGGGATTTGCCCCTATGAAACTTATCCCTGCAAAGCATAGGCTAAGCCTACTTAAAATTAGGCATAAGAGTCAGCCCCAGAGAACCTCTTTTGTTGCTCATATGTGGCCTATCTCTCTCTCAGCCAACTCAGCAAAGGAATTCACTGCCCTCCTCACCTCTACATGGGGCATGACTCCCAGGGGTGTAAACTTCCCTGGCAACATGTGACAAAAATCCTACAATAAGCTGCAATTTGGCATCAAGGGATTGAGAAAAACTTCTAGACCAAAAGGGGGAACAGAGAAATGAGACAAAATAAATTGTTAGTGTCTGAGAGATTTCAAACAGTCAAGAGAGTATCCTGGAGGTTATTCTTGTGCAATATACAGATATCCCCTTTTTAGTTTATGGTGTATTAGAGTAGCTAAAGGGAACTACCTGAATCTGTAGAGCTGTATTCCAGTAGTCATGTTTCTTGAAGATGATTATTTAATGATATAGCTTTTGCAGTGTGACTGTGTGATTGTGAAAACCTTGTGTCTGATGCTCCTTTCATCTGTGGATGGAAAGATAAGTAAAAAATATGGATAAGAAATAAACAAATAATGGGGGAACAAAGATTAAAGTAACTTTAGTGGATTGAAATACTAGTGGTCAATGAGAGGGAGTGGTAAGGGGTACGGCATGTATGAGTTTTTCTTTTTTCTTTCTTTTGCTGGAGAGATGCAAATGTTCAAAAAAGGATCATGGTAATGAATACACAACTATGTGATGATATTGTGAGTCGTTGATTGTAACCATGTCAAGAATGTTTGTATGTCAAGAATGTCTGTATGTTTGTTTGTTGTTTACCAAAAAAATTTTAAAAATTATTTTGGATAGAAGGAGGAAGGTAAAATCTTGATGTGTTTATCTCCATGCTTTCCTTGCTTTAAGTACTTCTAGCTTCTTCCACTATTGTCTTGAGATTAATTATTATTATCAGTTTTGCAATGTAAAAGAAACTATTAATGTTAATGTTTCCTTAAAAATGTCTGAATTTGGATCTTGAGAATCAAAACAGTATAGGCCAAAATGGATGTAAACAGATATAATTGAAAATAAAATCCCAGTGGAACATTTTGATGATAACTTTTCCCCATCTCCTCCCTCAACCTAGAAAAGATGAGGGTTGATGAACTAGAAGAGTAAGAAAGGAGAAGTGTAGATGATCCTGCTAACTCATTTCCTCTCTTTTTTAGAATCTTTTTAAAATTCTGTCTCATAAGTTCTCAGGTCAATGGAAGCACTGATAGATACTGGTTATTTTACTTGGAGGCTCCAACTTTCAAACCAGCCCAGTTTGTTCAGCCAGAGACATTACATTGTTATATGATCTTTTATGTATTCGCTATCACCTGTCCTTATTAATATGTAGGTAACAACAGTCCCATTTGAAGGGCCTTTATGTAGCATGTCCATTGCAGGTAAATCAAATCAACCTGTGCTTCTTTTTGTGAGAATGAGAACTGGAGTGATGGTTGGCACTAGGATACTTCTCTGCTTTTACATCTTCCTTCCTCAGTAAGCTGTACTTTACATTTATTCCATTAGACTCTATATGTTCCCATCTGAAACCCCTTTGAGAGAAAGGGGAAAGGGTTAACTTTGGAGAAGATGGCTGGGAGGTGCAGAAGAGAGAATTTCCTATAAGAGATATCTAGGATATTGCTTTGAAGCCAATCATCTGACTATACTCCAACATTTGCTCTTTAAGCCTGATCCGTTGATTTCCTTATGCTCAGGTCAGGACCTTCTAGAGCCCCAACATAGCCATGCCTGTCAATGGCTTAGCACTTTGTGTTGCTCAAGCCTGAATTATCCAGTTTTGACATCACTCAATGCCTTTCCTCAACCCAACACTAAGCTCCTGGACCCCCTTGGAAGGCAATGATGGTGTGTGGAATGGAGGAGTTTCCGATACAGTTAATTTGGTGGTGCTGATCAGTATGGAAATCTATCCTTACTGCTTGTTACCTAGAAATTATAATTATAAAAAATAATAAGTAAATTAAATTATAATTATTCCTCTTTTGGCAAACAAAGAAAATGAAGATTGAGGAGATTGAAATAACTCATCTATAGGCTTGTGCATAGGAATCATCTGAACTAAGATTTAGGTTTACATCTGTGATATTTGAAAAAAATACTTCAGAGAAAATACATTCTTCAAAAATTAAAATATGTGTAGTAATTAGTGTTTCATAAATGAATGATGGTGAAGAAATGATAAAACTAAAGCTTTAGAATGTAGTAAAACAAACCACAGTTCTTCTACAGGTCTCTTAATTACATGTTCATGTATTATGATAGGTGATTTTAAAAAGTTGTGTTTTTCAACATGGATTTAACAGAGGTCTATTTTACGTAAGTGCTTCTGAGACAGTCTGATGAACCATTAGATTAATGTGATATATTATTAAAATTAGCTAAAATCGACAGCAGGAAGAAGGACATACTTACTTATAATATACCAAGATAGCATGATTTCACCAAAAGTGTCCTGGTGTCATTAAAAGAGAGGTAAAAGTTCATAAATGCATACACACTGAAGGACTCTGATTATTAAAATATAAAGAACAATTTTCCTTACTGTTAAGTTTTAAAAAGATGAGCAAAGCCTGTGAGCATTATTGACTGCTACTGGCAATCTTAAAAAGCAGGAGCAGATGAGAGAACAAAAGAAGATAGAGAATTTTTTTTTTTTTTTATATGCTGTATGGCAGGGTCACATTTCATTATTTTTCCATGTGAGTATCCCGTCATTGCAGCACCATTTTTGTTGAATTTTTGTTTGTTTGTTTTGCTTGTTTGTTTGTTTTTTGGGAAGTGCATGTACCAGGAATTAAAGAGAACTTTTATATTTTTTTAAATTTCTTTTTGCATGGGCAGGCACCGGGAATCCAACCTGGGTCTCCCGCATGTCAGGCAAGAACTCTGCCTGCTCAGCCACGGTGGCCCAGAATTTTTTTTTTAAGAGGAGAAAATGGAGAGAAGTTAAAGCAGCAGAGAATGAGAAAAAAGAAGGATGACAACCAACATTTTTTGTGGATGGGAAATTTTTCAAAGAGGATAGGTACCTCTCTGAGCCCTGAAACCCTGTTTCTTGCCTCTTATCTCTGTAGTACAAGGAATGGGGGAGAAAAAGCTTTCACATGTTCTTTTCATGGTATTTTTTTTTTTTTTTTGCATGGGCAGTTTCCAGGAATCGTACCCGGGTCTCTGGCATGGCAGGTGAGAATTCTGCCGCTGAGCCACCTTTGCCGCCCTTCATTGTATTTTAACTCAGGAAAATTATTGTGGTAAGGTGTATGTGTAGCAAGTAACTAGAAAGGCCTAAGAAACTGATTAAGGTTTCACATGTCTTCAAAATGATGAATTATTTTTTAATAATAGAATATGAATGGACACAATGAGGTCTATGTCTGGGAACAAGGTGATTCCCTGGGCTTCTCCTTAGGATGTCCATATTCAAAGTTAAAGTTAATCAAAACAATTGCAAACTCATTGAAGTCAGGACCACTGAAAATTCAGGCTCTCCTGTAATGAAGGGTTGAGTCATCCTACCAAGTAGGAACATTTCAACAACTGTGATGCTGGCTAAGGGCAAAGGGAATGTAGAATAAATAGGGGGAGAAAAAAATTTTAAATCAACCATAGACTTTTCTTTTGTGGCAGTTTTATTGAGATATATCCATATGCCATACAATCCATCCAAAGTATTTAATCAATTGCTCAGAGTATTATCACATAATTGTGCCTTCATGATAGCTATGATCAATTTTAGAATATTTTCATTACTCCAAAAGAAAGGACCAAAACATCCATTCCTTTTATCCCCACCCCTCTAATTATTGACACCTAGCATTGGTGTGGTACATTTGTTACTACTGATGAAAGAATATTACATATTACTGTTAACTATAGACCATAAGTTACAATAGGTGCATCTTTCTTACATGCCACTCTATTATTAACTCTGCGTAATAGTGACGTATATTTGTTCTAGTACATGAGAAAGCATTTTTATATTTCTATTATTATTCACATCATCTTCCACCACAAGGTTCACTGTGTTATACAGTCCCATGAGGGACTAGAGAATAAAAACAACCATAGGCTTTTGATCAATTACAGAAATAGGAATCTAAAAATAATGCATATTTACTCTCTCACTCATTTAAAAATATGCATAATATAATATAATATAGCCAACATGATAAAGTAAATAGATAATAGTAATAACAAATTATATATATCCAAACATATTAACTAGCATTTCATACCCCCTTAGTTCCTCTAAAATTCAGCATAAAGATTGTTGGTAGTGGTTAACTTTGCAATTGTTTTTTTATGTTAAAAAATTATCATTTGGGATAGTGAATGAACATGAAGAAGAATTAATATTTCTTATAAGTGGATATAATGATCTTTGGGAATTTGTTTCCCTTTTCTTTTCATGAACAATAGGAATGATTTTGTATTAATGATAGTTGCATGTTGTTAGGCAAAAACATGAGTCTATTTTATTGCTGTATGGATGTTAAGATACGTGTAGAAGAATGAGAGTGAATGCTGAATAGCTGGAAGGGGGTGCTGTACTCCAAGCCAACTTTCCATTCTCTCCTCTGTGGTAATGGGGCTGGAAGTTTGCAAAGTACATTTCCCAGCCTCTTTTGTAAGCTGGCAGTTTGTAAGGTCTTACCTTTCAAAGTCAGTCAGTAGGCCCAGAGTAGAGGGTCATTCGGCGTGGAATGAAATGCGAAGATATTTTCTACCTATTTCCCAGGCCTTCTCAGTATCACTTTGATAACATCCACTGCTGTTGAAGCCATCCTGCAGCTTCCTTCAGTGTTGTCAGCACCAGCATCACAGGGTTCCCAGCAGAGGTGGCAGCATGGTCTGAGCAGACCCTCTTTAGGACTCTAAGCACCAGGTGTCAGGGCCTTATCTCTGAGCTTCCAGTTTATTGTATATTTTCTTCCCATTTCTTTCTTAAGAAGGTATAGGTGCTGCCTACATTTTGGGATTTCTTTAGAGTAACACAGAAATGACTCTTTTCACTTTAAATCGTTAATATTTTTGATACTAATATTAATAATTGTGTGTTTAAAAAAATGTCCTCCATTGACATTCCTAACTTCCTGATGGATTCCATACAACCTAGTCATACGTATTACCTTTCCCCTAAAGGTGTGATTGTGCTCAAATGAAAATATGCAGAGGACTTGGCTAGACAAGGCATTTTTATTTCCATAATGTAACTGGCACATCGGGGATGCACAGCAAATATGTGCTAACCAGTGCATGCTAGTCATAAAATTCATTATTTATCCAAAGTAGATTCTCTGACATAAATTTGTACTACTGTCTTTACCTCAATGGTAGTTATTATTCTTATACGTATTTTTATGTAGATATGTTTATAAAGAGGAACGGAAATGAGAGCTTTATTTTAATAAAATGAGTGTTATAATGCAATAAAATAGGTAATTCATATGAAAAATAGAAATTAGGTTTTAGCACTATTTTTATTTATGCGTGTTTCACTTTGTTCCAAAAGATATTAATGATATTAATAAACTATCATTTGAATGGCAACCTATACATATTTTGCCTTGCTTCTTTGAATATGACATGCTGATTTTGTCTGCGTGGTTTTTTTGGTGGTACCCGCTTATCCAGAAAAGCCGATTAAGGTGATGGCAGAACCATCTATCATAGAATTCCGCAGAATCTATTAGAACTCCATGATAGCACCAATTCTTAGAGAATACCTTTCCATTTCTAGTATTTAAAGTACTATTATAGTGGTCAAAAAAATACTTTAAAAAAAATGCTAAAATCAGATTCACGTCTGAGTTCTCTGAACAACCAATTCCATCCAGTTTTATTCTATTTCTAAAAGGTAAAATGTTATCTGTGATAAACTTTAAATCATTAAATTGGAAGAAAGAAGTAAGCAGTAAAATGGCTGAAGTTATATGAGCATGCACTTTTCAGTCATCAGTTGAGCTTAATAAAAACTTGGAAAGAGGAGAAATATTGAAATCAGCTTATTCTGTTCATTAATGATCTTCAGAAAGCATCTGACAAAGGGCTGCCTTTTTGACTTGCATATTCCTCACCTAAAAAAGGAAAAAATAATAATGCATGTAAATAAGTAATAAAATATTAAATAATCACTGAAGTGTCATACTTATTTTGCATCATTGTGAAGATTAAGTGAGATGATTTATTTGAAAGTATTTTATAAATTGTAAAGTTTTCCCAAACTTTCTCTTATTAGTTTTATTACTATCAAACCACAGTCTTTTCTTCAACAGTATTTTTGCCTTCGAGTGTTTCTCTGACTCTTTTTCTTAATTGATCTCAACCTGCCACCATACTACCTTGAACAAGTTATCTTTCACTCCCTGTCCTCCTTCCTCCTGCTCCATGCCAGAAAGGCTTATCTGTAGACTAAATCGGTGAGCACCCTACTTGCTGGCTTCAGTTTGGGTTCTTGGGGAGGGACATACAGCAGGCTGTAGATGGGGAGCAGGGTTGCGCCCCTTTGTGTCACATCCCTGTGGGTTGCCTGTGTCCTTCTACTTAAAGTCAGTGTTCCCAGAGGCAGCCCTTTGTCAGAGCTGCTTCCTCAGGTTCCATCATCAACAGCTCCCCTTGCTCAGTGGGCTCTATGGGGAGTCATCCACCCCCATTTTTGCTAGCTCAGCGGTACCATGCCATCTCTTGGTGATTTTCCCAAACTCTGCCCATATTTTTGTAAATCGTCCCTTTATTAAGCTCTCCTCACATACTTAGTTTGGGTCTGCCGCATGCCTCTTACTTTTTGTCAGGACCTAGATCAATATATTTCTCTTAATAGTCTTAAATCTCTGGTTTGCCTTCTCCATCTGTTTCAAACATGTATTAACTATCTCCTACAGCTTCCGAGATGAATTTCTTGTCTCTCTCTTTCTACATACCAAAAATTCCTGGAACACATTGTTGCCACAGTGACAATCCACACATTGTCAAGGGGCTATTTGATTTCCCTCTAGGTCAGGGAGGATTAATTGTTAAAATAATTTAGAATTTTTAAAAATGTAGTTCAAGACCTGGATTTGCTACTAAATTATAGTGACTTTTGGCCAGTACCTTATCTCCAGTTTCCAGTTTCTGATAAACTTCATACCTATGGGTTGTTATGTGGGTTCAAATGAGATAATGAATGCATATAGCCTAGTCCAGTGCCTGCATCCTGTAAATGCCTAATGTACGTTAGATATTCTGATTTTCATGAACTCTTTTCATGACTCCCCACCAATTAGAGAATAAAATACCAACTCCTTTATGTGATACATATACATACCTTCTGCAATTTGATTCTAATTCTTCAGCTTCACCTCTCACCACTATCCCATATCACAACATATGGTTCTCCCACCTTGAACTCCTAATATCCCCTCTACTGCCACAACCCTATAATCTTTGTGCATGCTGTTCCCTTTCTTGCAGTGTCCTTCACAGCCCTAAGCCACACATGCTCCAGTCTACCTGATATATGCCTACACAATCAAAAAGTATCATTTCAGATACTCTCTCCTTTGGGAAACATTCTTTGATTTCCCCATGCAGCTGAAAGGCCTTGTTTCTCCATCTTGCAGAGGATAAAGTTAGTATTTACTTACCATATTGTGATTTCCTGGTATTCACTTCACAGTGAGCTCTGCTGGGAAGGAAGACAGTGTAATTTTAGCTTTGATTTATGAGCACATGAGAAAGACCACTGCATATAGTAGATATTAAATATTTGTTGAATGAATGCATCTTGCCCCAAACATAATTTCATAATGTTCATAATTTAAATAATCTTCAGATGATATGGAAATAATATTTACTTAAGAATTCTAAGCTTCCTATCTTGCTTTGCATCTGTTATACAGTTTCATAACATAGCTAGTGTGTCACCACATTGTATCACAGTGTTGCCAATATGATACTCACATCAAGTCTGTGTTAATACCTGGGAGCTGGTCTAGAGGCTGAATCTGCCAAGAAAACTGACATGCCTTATTTTATCATAACCTCTAAAAATATATGTTGAGAAAATTTTTGCTGAACGAATATTAACATCAATAATCTCACTTGAAGTAAATTAGTTACAATGAAAAAATGACAACAAGAATATGCATGTACCAAGAAGCTGAAAAATCTCTCTTTTTTGTAGGAGAGAGTAAATAGTGGCTACATTCCAAGCTTACCTCTCTCAAGCAGCTGTCATGATGAAGGGGAAAATGAAAAATGCAGTAAATCATTTTTAATATATATTAAACTTTATAGATCTAACCTGTAATATACACTTAAGAATAATATACTTTCTTTGGAGAGCTGCAATGATTCTTTCAGTTCATCAGGTGCAGTGAAACAATCATTAAGTGGTAGCTTATTTAATATACCAGAATTATCTTATCTTTTATTATTGGTAATGTTTTTAGAAGAAAACTATAATTCTTAGCAAACACTCCATTGATATTCCAAATGATGGAAACACCTAAGCTATTTAAATGCACATTTTATTCAATTTTAAAATGCACATTTGAATTTTGAACTAAATATTTAAGGTTAATTGGGGTCACATTTAAAAATAGTATGTGTTTGGTTTTAAAACAGGGCTTATGAATAAAATACATTCAATATTTTCCTATAGCCAAGGAAATTTGTTGTTTCAGTAACTGCGGTTGTTAATTTTTATGCATTTGAAAACATATTTTGCTTGTACTTGTACCCTCCTAAGAAAGTATTATAGAAAATACCCTTGGAAAAATTAAACAAGAAATAGAAGCATAGAAACAATTCTGGTAACATGTTTTTCTAATATATTTTCTCACAAATGTGTTTTAATAAGCACTTAGTTAAAAGATTGGTAGTATCTTTGGTATAATAGGATGTAATTATTTCAGTAGGGATGTACAAAATCCATAGTACAGTAAAGGTAGGGACATAGGCAGTAGGAGAGAGAGAGATAACAGAGGTGAGAATGGAACTGTGTGATTGAATGGGTGCCCCTGTATAAGCAGATGAGGCAGCTGACAAAACTCAGAGGGGCAAACACTCACAAATTGTGTGTGGAGATGAGGGCAAGATTGCCCCAGAGCATCCATCCTCTCATTTTGTTGTCCCAAATTGTCACCCAATTCTTTTTTTAAATATTAATTTTTTTAATTAAAAAAATTTATAACACCAAACAAATGCAAACATTCTTAACTTTTGATCATTCCATTCTACATATATAATGAGTAATTCACAATATCATCACATAGTTGCATATTCTTCATCATGATCATTTCTTGGAACACTTGCATCAATTCAGAAAAAGAAATAAAAAGACAACAGAAAAAAATCCATACATACCATACCCCTTACCCCTCCCTTTCATTGATCATTAGCATTTCAATCTAAATGTATTTTAACATTTGTTCCCCCTATTATTTATAACCCAATTCTTTTGAATCCCTCCCCCCCCCCTTTTTTTGTATGCTGTATGGCGGGGGTCACATTCCATTCTTTTTCCATGCAAGTATCCCATTACTGCAGGACCATTTGTTGAATTTTTGTTGTTTGTTTGTTTTTTCCTTTGTTTGTTTTGCTTGTCTGTTTGTTTTGGGGACATGCATGGGCCGAGAACCAAACCTGGGTCTCCTGCATGGCAGGCGAGAATTCTACCATTGAACTACCCTTGAACCCGCTGTTGTTTTTTTAACTTTTTTTACTGCATAGTTTAACATACATACAAAGCAAAGAAATTAAAAAGTGATAATTTTCAAAGCACTCTTCAACAATTAGTTATAGGACAGATCCTAGAGATTGTCATGGGCTACCATATGATCCTCTCAGATTTTTCCTTCTAGCTGCTCCAGAATATAGGAAGCTAGAGGGCTTAAATATTTTTTTTATCACCACAATCAACTTATTTTTGCTTTTTTTGTTTGTGAAAAATAACATATACACAAAAAAGCCATAAATTTCAAAGCATAGCACCATAATTAATAGTAGAACATATTTCAGAGTTTGACGTGGGTTGCAATTCCACAATATTAGGCTTTTACTTCTAGCTGTTCTAAAATACTGGAGACTAAAAGATATCAGTTTAATGATTCAGCATTCATATTCATTTATTAAATCCTACCTTTTCTGCATAACTCCACCAACACCTTTGATATTTCCATTCCTCTCTTTAGGGGTGTTTGGGCTATGGCCATTCTAAATTTTCATATTAGAAGGGTCTGTCACTAATATGGGGTAGGGAGATGGAATCTGATGTTCTGGAGAGGCTGGACTAGGTTTCAGGACTTACCTGGACCAGGGACCCATCTGAAGGTTATAAGTTTCTGGTAAGTTACTCTAGTGCATGGAACCCTTGTAGAATCTTGTATATTGCCCTAGGTGTTCTTTAGGATTGGCTGGAATGGTCCTGGTTGGGAGTTGACAGGTTATGATAGGTAGAAAGGTCTAACTGAAGCTTGCATAAGAGCAACCTCCAGAGTAGCCTCTCCATTCTATTTGAAATCTCTGCCACTGATACTTTATTAGTTATACCTCTTTTCCCCTTTTTGGTCAGGATGGAATTGTTGACCTCACAGTGCCAGTTTTGGATTCAACCCTGGGAGTCATCTTCCATGTCGCCAGGGAGACTTTCACCCCTGGATGTTATGTCCCACGTTGCGGGGAAGGCGATGATTTCACTTGCAGAGTTGGCACCCACTCTTTTGCATCCCTTTTACCTTCTACTCTGCTGTGTCCCCTCCTTGCTAACTTTGATGTTTTTTCTGTGTGCATATTTTGGTTCATTAATTCCTTCAGCACAAATGTATTCAGCACATATGATGTGCCAGGCATTATGCTACATTCTAGAAGTATGTATATATAAAAGAATTAGTCTCTGCCTTCAAGGAAGCTACAGTTCAAAGGGGAACAAACATGTAAATAGATAATTAGTGTAATGTTAACATTGCCATATGGAATGTAATAATCAAAACAGAAGCTAACACTTATTGGGCATATACTATGTGCTTGTAATGATGCTATTTAAACACATGCTTTCTTTAATTCTTATGGGAACAAGATCTTTTCTACAATTATCATCCTTACCATAGAGATAAAAACAAATATCTGATGTTACAAAAACAGAATTCACATAGTAATTGAAACTGATATTTATCAAAGTGTGGCTGCATTCAATCTGCATTAAAATCACCTCAGAATTCTTAAAATGCAGATTCTTGGGCTCCAAACTGTAGACGTACTGAATTCACATTTCTAGGGATAGGTGTAGGGAATCTGCTCTCACAGAAATTCTTTCTTACATGAGACAGCAAGCCTTAACTAAAGTAGAAAATGTATTAGAATATTTAACCTGTCTCTTGAGCTATGAATGTATGTGTGTGTCTGTGTGCGTGTGTGTATAGAAAGAGAGAGACTGAGAGGAAATTGTTTTACAACCACTGAAATCAGGGACCATGCTTATCACTTAATAATTAAAAAAGCATTTCTTAGAAGATGCAATCCTTTCCCTTCTTCTAAAATATAATTAAAAGTGTGCATAAAGGATGAAGACGTGACATGACATTGTGTATATAACTAACAACACTGAATTGGAGAAGAAAGGGAAATTTTAGGTCATCTATGTTACCACACACATATACACCCCCCCCCCACAACCCGTAGAACTGTGTAACACAATGTAACCAGTGCCCTAAAATTAATAGTACTATTATAATATTGTTTCATGCTTTGTACAAAAGTCCCACACTAATACAAAATGTTAATAATATGGAAAACCATGAAAGGAAGGTATATGCGAACTTTGTACTTCCATCATGATGTTTCTGTAGAGCTACAACTGTTCTAATAAGTAAAAATTCCCCCAAAAAGTTATATAAAAGGAACCTATAAATAGACTAAACTTAGATGTTGTCTGACTAATTCCATTGTTTAATGACCCACTTTGCATTTTACCATATACCGAAATTAGTTTTTCATCTCAGAAAATTTAGATTTGATATTTGTACTCTTTCCTAAGAACACCTTTACAACATGCTCTTGATTCCTACATTCCATTTGCCACTAAAATTTCTATTTTCCACTAGATGTCTTTGTCATGGAAAGACACATGAAAAATCTAACTGAATTATAAATCAAGCTCATACATTTTCATGTAGGTGCATATATGTGCATATACATTGGATAATTCCTGTATCAGGTTATGTTTTCCCCAAAAGTTTTAAGGCAAGTTAATTTTTATAAAATAAAGAAAATAGACATTTGGAAACAAGCATGAAGTCAAGAGAACAAAATAGAGTTAAGATGTAACAAGGAGTGAGGTTCCTTTAGTCAAGAGCAAAAACGCAAAATTAAGAATGTAATATATTTTAGACTAAAGAGGAAAATAATAACAATGAAAGAAAGAAAAAGGATGTCTCTAGTCACATTTCAAATATTTATGGTAAAATATGGGCAGCTTTATTTGAATTATGTGACATATTCATTTCTTTGCTTTTTATGGTATTGTTCACTAGATTTAATGGTTCTTTAAAATACTGTATTTGTCCACAAGAAAGATTGATTTTTGAATGAAACGGCCACCCAAAGGTTTTATTTCCAAATTAAATATATAAACCTTTAGAGATGTAGATAAGGAGCCAAATAGCTATTTGATTTAATAAGTTAATTGTACACACATATATTATTTTGGAAATTTTGCTTTTATCTACTCACACTTTTTGAAGAAATTTTATTCAAACATTTCCAATGCATCTTTGATTTCAATGTCTTCATCATCTTTGCAATACTTTTCTAGTCACCTAATATAATTTTCCAGGACAAAGTCTCTTCATTTCCTTCTAGGATATTTAAAAAATAGCATTTTAAATACACTTATTTGATTTTACTGGTAATTTTATTCCAACCACAAGTTTTGGTTCCTTATACCACATAATGGTATAATTTGAAAAGTATACATTTTATATTTAATTAAATGTTAGAATTGTTTTTAAACAAAAGCCGATAATAAATATATTCTACAAGGCAAACCATTAAAGCTATTTCAACTAAGATCAGGAACCAATAATTAGGATTGTTATCACCTTTAACAATCAACTTCCATCTTGGGGGTTCTAACAAATTTGCTGATGTCAGGAACGAAAGCAGACCTATCACAGCAGATGTCATAGACAAAACGGTAACAAGGCATATTAGGAACAGCTCTATGACCACAAGCTTGATAGCTTAGATGAAATGGACCAATTCCTTGCAAACCATACTTTAAAACCAAATTTACAAAGGAAGAAGTACATAATCTGCTTTAGGCCTATATCAAGTAAAGAAATTGAATCAACAATTAATAGTTGTAAAAATTAAGAAATGATAGCACAATATTATTTGATTGTAGCACAATAATATAAGTACACTGAATGAAACTGAATGCCAGTATGATAGAGGGAGAAGGGCTGGGGGCATGTATGAAACCAGAAGGAAAGTTAGAGGATAAAAACTGAGATGGTATAATTTAGGAATGCCTAGAGTGAACAATGATGATGATTAAATGTGGAAGTTGAAAAACATTTTTGCATGAGGGAGAAAAATGAATGTCAATATTGCAGGGTGTTGGAAATAGATAATATATGGGAAAAAGTACAATCAATGCAAGCTAGGATCTATAGTCAACAATAGCACTGTAATATGCTTCCACTGAATGTAACAAAGGCATTACATCAAAACTAAACGTCAACAGGCGGATATTGGGAAATGGGTATGGATTCTTTGTGGAAGAAAAGGAAATGTCTTCAGATAGAGTTTGGAGGTGAAGGCATGTCTATACACTTAGTTTGGATTGTATGATGTGTGAATAAAACTGTTTAAAAATGAACAGAGAGAAAGAACTGATGGAGAAAAGGTGGAGAAATAGATGCACCTATTCACTGTTGGTTGGGAAACTGAGAGGTGCAGCCCTTGGAGGGCAGGATGCTGTTTCCACAGGAGGCTAGGGATAGGGTTGCCACATGATCCTGTAACTGCATTGCTTAGTATATACCTGGAGGAACTGAGTGTAGGGACATGAATAGGAATTTGCCCACTGGTGTTTTTGGCAGCTGTGTTCCCCATCCACAGTAAATGGAAGTAGCCTAAGGGTACAACGACAGAGGAATGGAAGGAGGCACTATGGTGTATATGCACCGTGAACTACTGAGCAATAGCAAGAAGGAATGAAGTTGTGAGGCATGCAATTAGGTGAATGAACCTTAAGGACTATATGTTGAATGAAATAACAGGAAGAAAAAGACAAATATAATCATGCCTCAATCATATGGACTAACTATAATTTAAAAATTCGGTGAACTAAAATTGAGAGCATGGGTTATCAGGTTGGGGCCTATTGTAAAGAGTCCTAGATTATAAGCTTTTACAACAGTCACATATATTCAGAAGGTGTAACTTAATTCTAAATTCTGATATATATTTGAGCTGTTTGTTTATAATATGGTTGTTCCCAGAAACTTTGGGTATTTATGTGACACATGAGACTCAGAGTTAGAGCTCTAAAGTTATGAAAGTCAGTAGGAACTGTTTAAAAGTTGAAAAAGGGATCAGACTTTGAGTAGAAATATGAATGAAGCTCGTCATATCAACTTCTGGGTGAGACTAAGAGAGATGTTTATTTGGTGCAAAATTTATATTTTGGGTAGTGCATTTTCTAATTTAACTTTGTGGTCAGTTTAGTTGAACACCATAAATACATGGAATCTTAAATATGGCATGAGATTTTGTTGGTTTGTCCAGATTAGTGTGATGCTGTGCCAGTTTGAGAGGATTTATGTACCCTAGAAAAGCCATGTTTTAATCCTAATCAATCTTTTGGGAGCAAAAGATTTCTTCTAATCCCTATTCAGTACTATAGGTTGGAAACTTGATCAGTTTTCTCCATGGAGAAATGACTCACCCAATTGTGGGTATTAACTTTTGAATAGAGGGATATGTGACACCACCCATTCCAGGTGGGTCTTGATTACTTTACTGGAATCCTCTAAATAAGGAAGTATTTTGGAGGAAGCTTGAGAATGACAAGAGCAACAGAGACATGAGAACTACAGAGTCCATTAGCCAGGGTCCTTTGGAGATAAAGGAGAACACCCCTGGGAGAGCTTCATGAAGCAAGAGGCCTGGAGAGGAAGCTAGTAGACATTGCCATGTTCGCTATGTGCCTTTCCAGTTGAGAAAGAAACCCTGAACTTCATCGGCATTTCTTGAGTGAAGGTAACTGTTGGTGCCTTAACTTGGGCATTTTTACAGACTTGCTTTAATTGGGACATTTTTATGGTTTTAGAATTGTAAATTAGCAACTTATTAAATTCCCTCTTTTTAAAAGCCGTTCCATTTCTCATATATTGTATTCCAGCAGCTAGGAAACTAGAACAGATACCCAGATATATCCCAGAGTAATTTGGGCAGTGAATAAATAAGTATTTGCAAAGTCCCCTTTGGGGACTGGGGAGAAAGGAGGAAATATTCAGCTTCCCCATTTGGAGAATTTCTGATATTCTTGCAAGCAGTGGGGATAGCTGAATCAATAGGCTGAACCCTTGATCTTGGAGTTTGCCCCTATGAAACATATTCCTGCAAAGGATAGGCTAAGCCTACTTAAAATTAGGCATGAGTCACACCCAGAGAACCTCTTTTGTTGCTCAGATGTGGCCTCTTTCTCTAAGTCAACTCAGCAGGTGAAGTCACTGCCCGCCCCTCTACATGGGACAAGACTCCCAGGGGTATAAATCTCCCTGGCAAAGTGGGACAGAAATCCCAGGATGAGTCAGGACCCAGCATCAAGATATTGAGAAAGCATTCTTGACCAAAAGGGGGAAGATAGAAATGAGACAAAAGAAAGTTTCAGTGGCTGTGGGATTTCTAAGTCAAGAGGTTATCATGGAGGTTATTCTTATGCATTATATTAGAGATCCCTTTTTAGTTTATGGGATATTAGAATGAGTGGAGGGACATACCTAAAAGTGTTGAGCTCTGTCCAGTGGCCTTGATTCTTGAAGATAATTGAATAAAGATATAGCATGTAAAAAAATCAATTAAGGTAATTCATTATATCAATAGGCTAAAGTCCTATGACTATATCATTAGATGTAGAAAAAGCATTTGACAAAATCCAAACCCATTAATGAATAGAACAAAAAAAATCACAGCAAAATAGGAATAGAGGGGCACTTCCTCAGTTTGATAAAGAACATCTACAGGAAACCTAAGCTAACACCATCCCTAGTGGTGCTAAATTAGATATTTCCCTCTGAGCAGATATAGCAAGGTCACAGAATAAAAGTGAAATACAAAACTCAGTTGCTTTCCTATATACCAGCAATAAATAATTGAAATTTGGAATTAAAAACAACTTAAGCCTTCCATGAAAATTAACTTAAAATGGATCATAGACCCAAATGTAAAACTCAAAACCATACATCTTCTAGAAAATAACATAGGAAAAAAACTAAGTGAATTTAGTTTGGTAGTGACTTTTCAGAAACAATACTAAAATCATGGTCCTTGACAGAAAACATTGATAAATTAGATTTCATTAAAATGAAAGCTTCTGCCCTGCAAAATACACTATTAAGAGAATGAAATGACAAGCCACAGACTGAGAGAAAATATTTGTAAAACATGTATCTGATGAAAGACTTATATCCAACATATACAAAGAACTCTTCAAATTCAATGCTGAGAAAACAAACAACCAAATAAAAAGTGGGCAAAAGATCTGCACAGACACTTCCTCAAAGAGGAAGTACACATTGCAAATAATCATAAAAGATGCTTAACATGATATGTCCTTAGGGAATTACAAGTTAAAACAGATACCATCACACACCTCTTAAAATGACTAAAATCTAAACACTCACAATGCCAAATTCTGGCAAGGATATGGAGTAACAAGAATGTTAATTCATTGCTAATGAAAATACAAAATGGTACAGCCACTTTAGAAGACAATCTGGCAGTTTCTTACAAAATTAAATAAAACAATTGCACTGTTCTATATTGGAAGCAACCAAGATGCTTTTCCATAGATGAATAGATAAACCGTGGCACTTCCATACAATAGAGTCTTATTCAACAATAAAAATAAATGATCTATCAAGATTCAAAAAGACATGGAGGATAGTTAAATCTATATTTTTAAGTGAAAGAAGCAATTCTGAAAAAGCTATATACTGTATGAGTTCATCTATATGAGATTCTGGAAAAGACAAAACTATAGCGATGGTAAAAAGATCAGTGCTTGCCTATTGGGCAGGGGAGGGATGACTAAGCAGAGCACAGGGCATTTTTAGGGTAGTGAAGTTATTCTGTATGATACTCTAATGGTGGATTCATGATGTTATGCATTTGAAAATCACATAAAATATATAACATAGACTGAACTCTAATGTAGCTTATGGACTTGTGTTAATAATAATGTATCAATATTGGTTGGTTTTTGTAACAAATATACCACACAAATGCAAGATTTTAATAATAGGAGAAATTGTGCTTGGTTAGGGAAGGAATAAAGGAATTCACTGTATTTTCTGTTAAACTAAAACTGTTATAAAGCAGAAAGCTTATTGGAAAAAAATCTTTTTAATGTGTATTTGTAATCCCAGAGACAAAATCTAGAAAAATTAAGAAAATAATAAAAAACTGGGAATGGTGTTTTATTTAAAATAATGAGGATACCTTAATATACTTAGCAATTAATTTAATAAGAAAAGACATAGGACCTATATGAAGAAAATTATACAATTTTATTGAAAGATATGTGTTAATGTCTGAAACAATTGACCCAAAATATATTAGGTTCATTGTCAGGAAGACCATATATAAGCATAAACTCTTCCAAATAAATATAAAATACTTTATACCATTTAAGTGATAATTCCAATTAGATTTTGTGAGGAAACTGGGCAAATTATTTAAGCTTTGAACGAAATTATAAATGCTTAACAATAACCAAAAATATTTGCAAATGAAAAATGGAGGGCAGGTTAATTTAAGTAATTTCAGAAAAAACTATAAATTCATTATAATCAAATAAATTTAGTATTAAAGATAAAAGGTACAGAATAGAGAATTCAGGAATAAATCCCAGGACAGACACATTTATTTTATGACAAGGGGGTTTTTCAATGCAATGGGAGCATAACATTATTTTACAAACAATATTGGGCAGCTGTCTATGTCTGAAAAAAAAACTATAAAGTAAAAAATGGAAAGGATAAATAATAAAAGTTCTGCAATTATACATATGCAAATACATATATGATACAGAGATAGGAGACATTTTTACCATATTAAAAATTTAGAACATGTATGAAAAAAGAGAGGTACATTTGACTATACCTATTTTAGTAACTCATACATAGCACTTACAATGTATCAAGCACTAGTCTAAGCATTTTACTGATATAACTTATTTAATTATCCCTACAATCATGCAAAGTACATATTATTATTATCTGTTTTACAGATGAGGGCACTAAGGTATAAGTCACACAGCCAGAAACTTCTGTATAGCCAAAGAATCTATCAACAAAATCCATAGGCTTATAGATTTGGGGAAAATTGCTTACAACATAAAGGACAGAGAAAAGGTTATTATCTGTGTAATAGAAAGAGCTTGAAGAAATTGTTAAATAAAAAGAGGGAAAGGGGGAGCAAGTAACCCAATAGTTCATAAAGGACATAAATAACAAATCCAAGTGGCCACCACATTGAAGCAGAGATATTCCTGCTTACTGTTAACTGGAAAAATTCCAATTAAGGTAACAATGAGAAAGCAATTAAAACAATTATACATATTTCCAATTACTCCTGGCCATATGTTTTATACAAAAAAAAATTGTCCACAGGAAGAAAAGAATCATTCCTGTTTTTAAGTTGTCATTTCTATAGTGTTGATGAAACAACTCTGTATAGACATGCCCCAAAGGTATTGACTAGCTCAAAAAATCTTTCTTCCAGATAAAATCCAGAGAATCAATGAAACAAAACAAAAAACTAAGTTTCAAGGTCTTAGAAAGAATTTGTGATTATATGAAGGAGGTAAACATGATGAAAAGACTGTGGCAATTTTTACATTTTGTAAAACCAGAGTACATTTTTAAGACCACTACCATTGACAAAATTTTTAGATTGCCATGATAAGTCAGAAAAAAGTTTTAATTATAGTGCTTGGTTTGTCAGAATTAAGTATTTTAGGTAATCACTGCAATTTTTAAAATAATTTTATTAGAGAAGTTGTAGGTTTACAGAAAAATCATGCATAAAATGCAGAATTACCACATACCACCCTATTAAAATCTTGCATTAGCATAATCACTGCAGTTTTGGAAAGCCTGGATTTTCAAACAACCCTACAATTAAATATTTCTTAATTTTGTTAAGATCATGCTCTAAACAAAAGTTTCCTTGGATTAATGGAATACAGCAAAGAATATGAAATATGAATTTCTGAACAAAGGGGACTTTGCTGGAAGCAACCTGTGAGATAAAGAATGCCAGAGTGGCCTAATTACAGGAAATTATTTCAGAGGGATATGTTTATTAGTTGTTTTGAAAATGCAGATCCAGTAATAATTTCAAGCTGTCATCAATAAAAGTTATACTCAATAAAAATACATTTTAATTTTCAAAATGCTATGCTTTAAATAAATGTAAATGCCACAAAGAAGAGCCCTGGGCTAAGTGTGAAAGTTACAGCTGTAGAAATTAATTTACATGAAACAGCCATCATGTTTCCTTTTTGAAATGGCTTTCTACTGGAAAACACAACACAGCCCAAATATTCATACAGGAAGTCAAAAATTCAAGCACAGCCTGGCAGCTGTAATAATTTATTTTTCAAACTCCTGGCCATGCTATAGCATGCCTGCTAGACACGAGTTAAGATGGTAAAAGGAAAAAAAAATGTTGATAAAAGAAACAGCCAGAAGGCCTTTAACTTTTTTTCACAAACCTACTGTTCAGATGTCCCTGAAGTTTAAATCAGAATTGTTATCAATGGAAATTAATTTCATGTTATTAAATTCCCAAAATAAATGTTCCCTTTGGTGTACCACATCACCTTATAAAAGTTGTAAAAAGAGAAGTTTGAAGTTTTAATTAATTATAGAAATGAAAGGGCTCTACTTTTTCGTGGTACATTTGCAAAAACACTTTAATGCTAAAGTATACCCAGTTTAGGGCCCAGCTTTTAATTCCATGTGAAAGTTCTTAACTGTGATCCTACAATCTTTTAGGGCCACAGTTGGATATCCAAGATGAGTAAAACAGTATGACTTCTCAAACTGTTCTTTTTTTATCCCTTCATTCCTCCACTTTGATATAAAATAACACTCCCCCAAAAGAATCATTTCCAATACTAAGGTCCTGATAGCTTGCCATTTATCCATAAGAGAGCTTCCTTTAAGAGTAAGCAGTTTAATCTGGGAAGCTCTGAACTACCATGGCAAAAGAGCTTTTAGGTCTCATCATAGCACAATATCTCAGGAAAATTTCTTAGGCGTATCTTTTAAAAATTCTGCTATGACATGGCTTTTCTTCTTAAATTCATTTGGTTCTGCATCTGGTTCATATATAAGTAATTGTGCTATAAATTTATTTACCTCAGATGTATATACATACGTATATCTATACACATAAAATATAATTTCTTAGATACCTTTCTATATGATTAAAGAGTTTCAATATTTATAAGTTATTTCTTTCTGGTATATCTCTATTCCTAATCCTAAATTTCAAGTAATCAGTACCTATTCTGAAACTTCAAATAATATACCCAGCAGAGATTCTGCGTAGGAGATTATTTTAGATATTTTCACTGGTTGTGTTCTCCAGTTCCGTCTTCATGTTTTTCATAAACACCTCCTTTTGGAGAGAGACCAACTCAACTAGTCTGTTGTGGTCTCCTTATCTCCTAAAAGTGAATGACCTTTTCTCTATTAATGCTACAAGTGCTTTAAATCATCCAGGATAAAAACCTGGATTATATTACCTTCTTTTCTCCAACCACTCCAAATCCTGAACCAAGCCCTGGAAAATTCAGAAAATATCTTTTGAGTTCACTTATGCCTTCCTTTCCATCTCTTCCAACAACACATAGTTCAGCCTTTAATCCCATTGGATAGAATTTCAAATAGTCCCTGAGCTGGTCTTTTATCTGTGCCTAAAACTAGTTCTTTCATGACTAATCTTCATAAATTTTCTCCAAAATAATTTGTTTTGGAAAAAGTCTTCTATGGTTTCTCATTTCCTGTAAAATACAGGAGCCAAAGATTCCTTAACTGGGAACGCAAAACTCCAGAATCTGAGTTTAATGAACCTCTCCAAATGGATCTTCCAAGTTTTTCCTTTTTTCCTGACAACTCTAGCCCCTTCTTTTCACTTCAAAATATCTTGGATACACTGTATTTTATCCTGTTTCTTATAATATTTTCCAGATCTTCTGAAGTTCTGGATGTATTTGAAGCCAATTCAATTTTAAGGCACTATTTAATTCTCCCATCATCTGTTAGGCTTTTCCCAATCATTTCCGTCCATGGACACATCTGAATTCTTTGAAGCTGCAGAGACTGTTTCACTTATTTGGATCTTTAACATGCACACTTTTGTGATTTTAGGATTGATTATATATGTATACATGTTAACACACTGGTAACATATACAGTTGCATATATTATTACTTTGTTTATATATTATATATCTATAATTTAACCTAACCAAGTTGTATTAAGCCTCTTAAGGGAAGTACTGTATGTGAAATTTCTGCTAGTTCTCAGGTTCATTAGAACTGGGCCTTATATATAGTTGTTGCTCAATAAATACATTTTAAATAATAGATGCTTTAGAATGGAGAAAGCATGCAAACTACAGATTGGTAGACAGTAGAGGTGAAAAATTTGAAAGTAAAATGACTTCACTGAATAGTTCTTTAAGATAATACATACACAGTTAGTTTAAAAAAATTTCCACTAATATCATCCCAATATTATAGAAAATAATTCTATAGTGGAAAGATTAGTTTGATTTTATATTGACTAATTCTAGCAAGAGAAAAATTGCTTAACTCTTTTGTGTGTAGTTAAAAAAAAATAAAGACAATGTTTTTCCTGTGAATTGATTTTAGCTATGAAGAAAAGAGATTTAAAAAGTGATCCTGATGATACTTATCTATGTTGCTAGTGCAAACCTTATATAGGCTCTCTGATGATATCTGAAAGAGAATTATTATTGCTTGAACTCCATTCTCCAATTTAATCTTTTATAATTTATTTTTTTATTGAAGAAGTTGTAGTTTTACAGAAAAAATATGCAGAAAGTACAGAGTTTGCATATACCACCAACCTTCATGCATAGTTTCCCCTATTATTAGCACTTTGCGTTAGTGTGGCAATTGTGTTACAATGATTAAACTATTTTTATAATTATATTATTAACTGTAGTCTATAGTTTACATTAGGTTCACTATGTTGTAAAAAAATATTGTTTCTGGTAACATATATATAACCTAAAATTTCCCATTTTAACCACTTTCAAATATACAATTCTGTGGTGTTAATTAAATTCACAATGTTATGCTACCATCACCACCATCCGTTATTGAAACTTTTCTATCACCCAAAACAGAAACCAATTAAGAATTATTTGCCCATTTCCCATCCGGACCATGGTAGCCTGTATCCATGTCTGACTCCATGAATTTTCATATTCTGATTATTTCAAAGAACTACAATCATACAATATTTCTCCTTCTCTGTCTGGATTATTTCCATCAACATGATGTCATCAAGGTTCATCTGTATTAGACCAGGAATCAGAACTTCATTCATTTTTTACAGCTGGATAAATGTATATGTAAATGTATATGTATTTTGTTTATCTACCCATCTTTTAAGGGAAACTTGGGCTGCTTCTATCTTTTGGAAATTGTGAATATTGCACAATGAACATCTGTATGTAAAAATCTGTTCAAGTCCCTGCTTTCCACTCTTTTTTGGTATATACCTAGACATGGGATTGCCAAGTCATATGGTAATTCTTTTGGAGGAACTACCAAAATGTTTTCCACAACAGCTGTATCATTTTACATTCCAACTAACAACAAACAAGTGTTCCAGTTATTCCACATTCTCTCCAACCCTTGCTATTTTCCTTTTTGTTTAGTAGTAGTCATCATTCTAAGGGTGTGAAACAGTATCTTATTGTGGGTTTGGTTTACATTTCCTAATGGCTAATGATGTTAAGAATGTTTTCAAGTGCTTATTGGGCATATGTATATCTTCCTTGGAGTAAGGTCTGTTTGAGTCTTTTTCCATTTTTAAAATTGATTGAATTATCTTTCTGTTCTTGAGTAGGATTTCTTCATAATTCTGGGTTAAGCCCTTTTAAGAGATGTTATTTTCAAATAGTTTCTCCAATTACATAGGTTGTCTTTTTAATAATAATAAAATTCTTGGATACACAAAAGTTGATAATTTTGATGAAGTCTCTTTTTTCTATTTTTTTTTTTTTGTTGTTGTTGGTCATGTTTTTGCTGTAATGTCAGAAAAACCATCGCCTAACATAAGATCCTAAAACTGTTTCCCTATATTTTCTTCTAGGACTTTAACAGTTGTGTTTCTTTTATTTATGTCATTGGCCCACTTTGAGTTAATTTTGTATATGGTTTGAGATAAGGGCATGCCTTCATGCTCTTGCATATGTATATCTAGTTTTCCCAGCACTGATAGAGAAACTATGCTTATCCCATTGAGAGGACTTGACACATTTTTCAAAAATCAATTGGTCACAGATGTGAAGGGTTATTTCTGAACTCTCAGCATGAGTCCCCCTGACTACATGCCATACTTCTGCCAGCACTACACTGGTATAGTCGCTGTAGCCTTGTAATAAGATTTAAAATCAGAAAGTGTTAATCTTTCAATTTTATTCATCCTTTTAAAGATGGTTTTGGCCATTCAGAATCCCTTATCCTTCCATAAATTTGATGACTGGCCTTTCCATTTATGCAAAGAAGGCTGTTGGAATTTTGATTGGGATTGCATTAAATATGTAAATCACACTGTGCAAAATTGACAGTTTAATGATATTTAGTCTTCCAATCATGAACATGAATATCCTTACAATTATTTAGGTATTCTTTGATTTCTTTCAGGAATGCTTTGTAGTTTTTGGTGTACAAGTCCCTTACATCCTTGGATAAATTTATCCCTAGCTTTTAATTTTATTTCTATTTTAATCTATTTTTTTCTTGATTTCCTTTTTATAGTGTGCCTTCCTAGCGTAAAGAAACACTAATGAGTTTTGCTTATTGATCTTGTACCCCACTATTTTGCTGAATTCATTTATCAGCTATAGTAGCTTTGTTGTGGATTTTTCAGGATTTTATAGATACAAGACCTGTCATTTGCAAATAGTGAATGATCCACTTCTTATTTTCCAATTTTATTGCATTTCATTTCTTTTCCTTGTCTAATTGCTATGGCTAGAATTTTCAGTATAATATTAAGTGACAGTTTTGACAATGAGCATCCTTGTTTTGTTCCTGATCTTAGGAGGAAAGCTTTCAGTCTTTCACCATTAAATATCGTGTTAACTGTGGGTTTTTCATATATACCCTCTATTGTGTTCAGAAAGTTTCTTTCTATTCTAGTATTTTTCATGTTTTCATCAAGAAGTGGTGGCAAATTTTGTCAAATGCCTTTTCTGTGTCAATTCAGATGGTCACGTGGATTTTTTTCCTTCTATCTATTGATATAGTTTATTCCATGAATTTATTTCCTAGTGCAGGATTTGTGTTAATTCTTCCTGGAATGTATGGCAAAGTTCAACAGTAAAGCCAACTGGTCCTGTGGTTTTCTTTTTGGAAGGTTTGATTGATTACTGATTCTATCTCTTATTATTGGTCTAAAGAAATCTTCTATTTTTTTCTTTAGTCAGTACAGGTAGTTTCTGTTTTTCCAGGAATTCATCCATTTCATCTAGGATTTCCTAATTTGTTCTCATACAGTTGTTCATAGTAGGCTCATAATCCTTTTTATTTCTGCATGGTCTATGTTCTAGTTTGCTAGCTGCTGGAATGCAATATACCAGAAATGGAATGGCTTTTAACAAGGGGAATTTAATGAGTTGCTAGTTTACAGTTCTAAGGCCGAGAAAATGTCCCAATTAAAGCAAGTCTATAGAAATGTCCAATCAAAGGCATCCAGGGAAAGATACCTTGGTTCAAGAAGGCCGATGAAGTTCAGGGTTTCTCTCTCAAGTGAGAAGGCACATAGCGAACACAGTCAGGGCTTCTCTCTTGGCTGAAAGGGCACATGGCAAGCAAGGCATCATTTACCACTTTCTCTCCTGGCTTCCTGTTTCATGAAGCTCCCCAGGAGGCATTTTCCTTCTTCATCTCCAAAGGTCGCTGGCTGGTGGACTTCAGCTTCTCGTGGCTATGTCATTCTGCTTTGCTCTCTCTGAATCTCTTTCTCCAAAATGTTTCCTCTTTTATAGGACTCCAGTAAACCAATCAAGACCCACCCAAATGTGTGGAGACATGTCATCCCCTAATCCAGTTTAACAACCACTTTTGACTAAATCACATCATCCAGGGAGATGATCTCATTACAATTTCAAACATACAGTATTGAATAGAGATTATTCTACTTTATGAAAGGGGATTTATATTAAAACATGGCTTTTCTTAGGGGGCATGTATCCTTTCAAACCAGCACAGTCTATAATGCCCCCCTTTCATTTCTAATTATAGTTTTTGGGTCCTCTGTTTTTCTCTTTGCCATTCTAGCTAAAGGTATGCCAATTTTATTGATCTATTCAAAGAGCAAACTTTTAGTTTCATTGATTCTCTCTGTACTTTTGTCTGTTTTGTTTCTCTCTATTGTTTCTAATTCTCTATTTCATTTATTTCCATTTGAATCTTTGTTATTTCCTTCCTTCTGCTTGCTTTGGATTTAGCTTGCACTTCTTTTCAGTTTTCTCCAGTTGTGATGATAGATCTCATTTTTGAGCTCTTCCTTCTCTTTTTAATGTAAGGATTTAAAGCTGTAAATTTTCCTCTCAGTACTGCCTTTGCAAAGAGACTATGTTTTGATATATTGTTTTTCAATTTCATTTGCCTTAAGATATTTTCTAATTTCCCTGTTATTCCTTCTTCTTTGAATCATTGATTGTTTAAGAATGTGTTGTTCAGTTTCCACTTATTTGTGAATTGTCCAGTTCTGCATCTGTTACTGACATCTAGCCCCATTACATTTTAGTCAGGGAAGATACACTGTATGATTTAAATATACTTAAATTTGTGCACACTTGTTTTGTGACCTAGCATATCATATATCCTAGAAAATGACCCATGTGCACTAGAAAAGATATGTAGCCTGCTGCTGTTGAAGTGTTCTACATATGTTGTTAGATCTAGTTGATTTATGGTATCATTCAAGCCTTTTATTTCCTTACTGATCTTCTGTTTAGGTGCTGTATCCATTATTGAAAGTGGTATATTGAAATCTCCTATTATTGTAGGAATCATCTATTTCTCCCTTCAAATCTCTCAAATATTTTCTTCATATATTCTGGGTCCCTGATATTTGGTGCATATATGTATGTATTTATAAACATCATGTAGTCTTCTTGAATTGAACCATTTATTGGTATATAGTGCCTTTCTTTGTACCTTGAAACAGTTTTTTAACTTAAAATCTAAAGTAAAAGAAATTGTATGTCTGATGATGAACTCTCAGATTTTGTTTATCAGGGAATGTCTTCATCTCTCCTTTGATTTTGAAAGATGATCTTACCAATTCTTGGTTTGCAATTGTTTTCTTTTAGCACTTTACTTCATTCCACTAATTTCTTTTCTCCTTGGTTTCTTATGAGATATCAGAAATTAATCTAATTGACATCCTTGTAAATAACACAATGATTTTCTCTTGCAGCTTTCAGGACTCTGTCCTTGCTGTTGTCATTTGACATTTGAACACAATGTGTGTGGTTTTGGTTCTCTTCAAGTTTATCCTGTTTAGCATTTGTTGGAGTTCTTGGATGTCCATATTCACATCTTTAATTAAATGTGGGAGTTGTCTGCCATTATTTCTTCGACTCTTACTTCTGCTTCTTTCTGTCTTCTTCTCCTTCTAGGTTTCCCATAATGCCTGTATTGGCATACTTGATGGTGTCTCACAGGTCTTTTGAGCTCTGTTCATTCTTTTTCATTCCTTTTAGTTTCTGTTCCTCAGCCTGGACCGTTTCATTTTTCTTATCTTTGAGTTCACTAATTCTTTTTTCTGCCATCTCCAATCTGCTGTTGAAATGCTCTAGGGAATTTTTATTTCAGTTTTTGTGATATTCAACTCTAGTATTTGTGTCTGATTCCTTTCTTTTTTTTTTTTTGAGACTCTCATATTGTTCATTCATTATTTTCTTGATATCTTTTGTTCTTTTTCTGTGTTTTCCTTTATCTCTTCAAGTAAATTGGAGATCTTTTTTTTTTTTTGAGTCTTTGGTATGTTTAAAATATTTATTCTTTATTGATGTTTTCTGAAATTTTATCTTGCTCCTTTGGATGGACCATCATGTTCTATTTCTTTGTTTTCCCTGCATTCTTTTGTTGCAAATTGTGCACTTTAGTATGTTACTGTATTAACTCTAGGATTTGTCCTTGAGCTGTCTGTTCCTTTATGTGACAGAGCAGTTAGATGACAGAGATCTTCTTGAGTGCCAGGAGCTAACAAAAACAAGCAAACCCATGCAAAAAAAAAAAAAAAAAACAGACCCATGCAAAAAAATACATTTCACATTCTGCAAATTAGCCCTGTATAGGCTGGTACTCTTCTTCAGAGTTCAGTTTTCCTCTCATAAAGAATAGACTGAGCTCCTCTCCCTCTTTTCTGAGTCCAATGTCCTGGACTTGTGCTCCTGGCTTTAGGAATTCCTCTATTTATAAGAATCCAAATGTCCCTATTACTCCTCATGAAACAGACTTTTGCACCCTCTGAGAAGCTCTACTGTATATTATAAAGCCTTTGTCCCAGGAATAGCTTTACTTGTCCACAAGGAGATTTTACAGGGAAAATTCTGAGAGGTTGAGGCAAGAAGAAATGTCCTGTTTGTCTTTCAGGCTGTCACCCAGTAGATTGGTACCTGCATACAGGCATTCCAGTATGTGCATTAGGATTAGTGTGCTCCCTTTGGAACAGGGCCAGTGACCCCAAATGGGAGTGCAGGCCAACTCCACACTGCACTGAGGAATTGGAGGGAAGGTTTGCAATGGCACCACATGCTTCCTCCTACTGACTTTAAGTTGCATTTTCTTGATTCGGTGCTTGACTAATTACTGCTACCCCTTAACAGTTTTCTGGATTTTTGAAGAAGATGATTCCTATTGTTGCTATTGCCTCAAAGTTTTTTGGGGGGAAAGGAATGCTTGGGCATCTTATTCTGCCATCTTGGTCAACCAGAAATCTCTCCAGTTTAATTTTGAAATTCCTATGTACATACTCATGTATAAAATATGCATATAACTCCAAAAAATTAGAACTTTACAGGATCTCTACAGATCAATATACATGACATTGGGGGATATATCTATATCTTGCCTTCAGTGAAAAATTGTGATCTCCTTCCTTAGATTAAATTTTAATAAAACTGTTTTGAGGCTTGAAAGGATGTTCTAGAAAAAACACTTGCCAATCACTGATGATTGAAGAAAATACTCATTTGAACTTCACTCTTTTAGGGACTTGTGCCCACATTGATACCTGTAGAATTAAGGTGCTACATGTTTTTAAATCTTTCTACTCTGCTGATAGAAAATAATGTCAAGTAATACCAACAAATATCTTCTGTTAAAGGAGTGTCCCCAAAGAAGTACCATGTCTAGTTTCATATTCTCTTGCTAACAGCATTAATCAGAGAACTTCCACCCAATACAGAAATTTTTCTATAAATATACTTGGAGGGCTTCTTTGATTAAGGACAGTAAGTCAGGAGCAAAACAAATTTTTGATAAATGAGGACTTACATTTTACTCTAAAACTTTAAATGATATGAAGCAGGAAAGGAATATAAACTTCTAGTGCCTCCACACTAGCAAACTCTTGAAATATTTTAAATGACTAGACTTTATTCTGGTCTGATTCATTTTTGTCTTCTGTTTCTAGAGAAACAAGTGCATTTCATATAGTATTCTAGATTTTTCCCCTCTTCTCTCCTTTTCTTCTCTCTCTCTCCCTTTCTCTCACACAAATCAAGAACCTTATTTTTACAAACTATTTCTGTTTTTTGTTTATGTACTTGCTCAATGTTTGTTCAGAGGTCTGAAACATTATCATGCTTTTGGTACATAGTGATCCCTTACTTCCAGTAGAAGTAAAATGCTGGCTTTCTGCTTGACTAGTTCTTCTAGGATGACTTTTTGTTTTCTATATTTAGGAGGAACTAGATTTTCTTTCTTTCTCTCATCTTACAATTCTACGTAATGATCTATAAACTGCATCTACATTACACAACCCGACAAATATTTCATGGGAAAAACTAATTTCCTGATTAAGATCCAAGTTAAAACTTGATTTTCTTATTTATCTTTGTATCATTGGCATACATTTGGCTTCCATGACTCAATAAAATATTAAGCGTCTTATTTGACTGTAGCCTTATGCTACAGATGGACTATAATTAAATTCTATTCCTTCAAGTTTTCTAGACCTTAAGGGTTTTTATAGCAGACTTGGTTCTTTGAAGATGGAGTTAGATAGTCACAAGTGTGTACTCATGATTTTCATAGTCATCAGATCACAATTATAATTTGACTTGAATATATAGATAGAGGAATATATGTATTCAATCCAAACATTGTCAAGCCAGTCTATGTTTAAGGAATCTCAATGAAAGGCATGATATGGAAAGGAGGCACAGAATAAGGACTTTAAACACTACTGGTTTGAAATTGTGAAATCTTATGAGAGGCTTATTCTATTGTACACAGGACTGGAAAGGCTTTCGTTCTTCAAAAAATGAATCAACATGTTCTTGGCCTCTGTGGGTCACTGCTGACTAGCAAGGTGAGTTTTCCCCAAGCTGTGGGTTTAGGCAATAGGTTGCTCTCCTTTAGGATGCCTCCAGTGATGCTGGTAGTTGTATTTACAGTTGTATGAAAAAGTTGAGTCACAGCTACTAAGGAGACGAGAACCACATATGTAATAGCCTACAGCAGAAAGGTATGGAAAGCTTTAGTGTTCTGGGCGTGGTGTTAGGCATCTGGGATATAAAGATAAATGTCACAGATCTTTGCCCCAATGCCCCTCCTACTCCCAGAGGAACTTGTAAGTTACTGGGAAAGAATGATGTGGAGTAGAACAATTAAAAGCAGGGTGCTAAATGCTGCTACCTAAATATGAATAAAATGCCAAAAGAAAGACAACATAAGATAAAATCACTATCTTTGCCTAACTATAATTAAGTTGTAAAATTATTTTCTGAATCAGTGACCAGACAGAACAATCCAGTCATAGTATACAAATTCAGCTATTTACAAAATTATCTTTTGTGGGTGTGAGAAGGGTTTTAGGGACCGTGAAGTAAACTTTTGAGGGTACTCTTCACAAAAGATTTGCTTTGAAAGTGTTGTAAATATGTCCTAGATGGATGATTCTGGTAGAAGCTACAGTGGGGTTCCTACTACATGAATGAAATAAACTAAATCAAAATAATTTCTTTGAACCTATGAGCTGGGCAAGGGTATATTCTTTGTAACATATTTTTATATGCTAATGCAGATCTACCTTTCTCCATCGATTTTTCTTCCATCAACTTTAATTGGTAGGTTAGAAGCCTGTAATTCTCCTTTTGTTCTGTTGGCCAATTTTCTACATAAAATATCAGCCCATTGTAGTCACAGGGAAACAATAACACAGGTGTTCAAACAGTAGTGGAATTGGAAGACAAGATTGAGGAGGGCAAGTTGGGGATGTTCAAAAAGTGACTTAGTTTTTTGCACTCTTTCCAGAGTAAAAATGAATGTATTGCACTGACATGTACTTAGATGATTTTACATTCTTAAGGTACGTATTTAAATATGGATGTTAAAAATCTACCTACATCACAAGATTTTGCATCATCTAAAAGAATATTTTAATTGGTCCATCTGGCATTAGAAATAATATGCTACTTATTATAAAGCAGGTGTTAGACACTTCTGAATATTTTGTCCTTAATTAAAGCTTAAAGAGTGTAAGACTGCATTTTCTATTTTAAAATTTAAAAATCTAAATTTACTAGACAAGAATAACAAAACATTGCAAATCATTTGATTTTGCAGATTAGATAACTAATGGATAGATATTATTATTATTTCTTGACTATTAACTCAGGAATCTGAAACATGTGAAGGTGTCAAGATTTGGAGATTGTTTATGTTCAAACTTTTTTTATTCATCCTAATTGAGGAAACCAGGTTTAATCTTCAGTAGCATAAAATATAGCACACATTTGTGATTTAGGCACTTTTCCCCTTGAAAATGAATCTGTCATTTCATATGATGAAGCAATAAATGTATCAAAAATGTTTAGTCTTGTCCAGTAAACAGATGTTTGTAAAAAATTATCTTGGCTCCCTCAGATTCTGTCCCAGTTTACCAGCATTTTAGAAAGAATTTGCTGATCATTTAGAGTCTATGCTATCCATAATAAAGATGAAAATGAGATGAGTTTGACTCTTCCTTATAATTCTTACGGAGAATATTATAAAGAATGAGATAGAGGATAGCAATTTTTTTGATATACAATAAGTTAAATAATACACAAAGAATGTCTATAAATTAAATTTAGGAAGACTGAAGTCTCCAATAGAGAGTGCTTAGGTTACTTCTGGCCTACTCTATTTAAATCATCTATTTGGTTAAATAAACGGGAAAGAAATTCAACTAGGACCCAGTTCCTGTCTTAAAGAACAATGCAAGCATTCCAGCTCTATTTGTTTGTACAAATTCTCTTGCAAATAGGTTCTGCCAATGAAGACAAGCATCAAAATAAAGTAAACATTGAGAAGAATTACATGGAAGAAATAGGTAAATTTAATTAAATACACATGGTTTCTGTTGTTTAAGTTCTCATAATTAAAAAAAAGAGCACCTGAAACTTATTTCAGTGTCTCTGGATACCAGAAGAAAATAAAACAATTAGTGTTCTCAGAAATAAAATAAACCATGTATCAAATGTGTATATAATATGAACTGCATAAATTGAGATTAGATGGTACAATTCAGAATCAAAGTTATTTAAGTAGGCTTAAAATTAAATAGGTAATTTACTTTATAGATAAATAGTGACAGCAAAAATTAAAAATCAGAAAAGAAGTGGCTCAAAGAAGCCTCTGTGAATAATATTTAGAAGGTTTTAGGTCGGAGTGACTAGCTCACAAGAATTATACCAATATTTGTTAATAACTAAAGCACAGTGCTAAGTGTCCTAAGAAATATAATCCTATTCTCAATGGCTGTATCTAACTGGTAATGGACACACATCCTGGTATTCGAGGAGACAGTGGCCACCATCCTGATACTATGAGAGATTGGAGACATCACGCCATTGTTTGGAGAGAGCAAGATTGTTTCACAAGTGCTTGATAAGGTCTACCAGGTCCAATGGACAAAACATCAATCCTTAACTAACTCTCAGACCCTGAAATTTTATGGAATTTTCCCTGCTGGTTTTCAGAATTGTTTGGGAAAACAGATGCCAGTCTTCCTTCCATTTTCTCTCTTTTAGAATGAAATATCTACCCTGTGTTTGTCCCTCCATTGTATATGGGAAGAAGATAACTTGTTCTCTAGGTTTCACAGGTCCACAGATAGAGGGAAATTGTGTCCCAGGACAGACCATAAAAAAGACTTATAGCTTTTTTTTTTTTTGCATGGGCAGGCACCAGGAATAGAATCCGGGTCTCCAGTATGGCAGGCGAGAATGCTGCCACTGAGCCACCATAGCGCACCCATCATAGCTAATTTTTATGAGACTTTATACTTAGCATTGTTATTGAAACAATGGGATGTTGTGATGGAATGGACATATTTCACATGTAGAAAGAATATCTCTTTTGGCGGTCCAGAGGGTATAGTGCAATGGTTTGGTGCTCTATGTACTCCAGTAAAACATGTTCTTAAATTTAATCTGTTCCTGTGGGTTTGAACTCTTTTTAAGTAGGAATTTTGGATGAAGTTATTTCAGTTAAGGTGTGGCTCAATCCAATCAGAAAGGACCTTAATCATATTACTGGAGTTCTTTACTATAGAATGAAATTCAGAAGAGAGTGAGAAAGCCTCAGAGGGAGCGGTCAGGAGCTAAAATCAATGTAATCCTGAAGAAAAGGGGGAGACCAGGAGACACTGCCATGTGCTGTGTCATGTGACAAGCCAAAGACCAAGAATGGAACGGCAGCCAGTCCTAAAGCTTTTAGGAGAAAGTATGGCCCTGAGGATATCTTGATTAGACCTTCCTTTAGCCTAAAAACTGTGAGCAAATAAATTTCCATTGTTTAAACTGAATCATTGCATGTATTTGCTTGAGAAGCCCAGGAAATGAAACAAGATTTACATATATATTCACAAATACTCATAATGTAAGTCAAAATATACAGTACCTATCATGTGATTGGTTGAATGAAGTCAAGTTGAATAAAGAAACAGATGCACATGACAGAATTAATTTTATTTTGGGAGAATTTTTCAGAGAAATATAGCTTTTGAGAGGAACTTGAAGGAAAAAATAAATTAAATGTAAATAAAAGGAAGAATGTGCCATACAAATGCTGTCCAATAGAATTTAATGTGAAAATAGAATTATTTATCTGCATTCTCCAATATGGTAGTCTCTAGCTACATATGGCTATTGAGCACTTGAAACCTGGTTAGTGAAACTGATGAAATGCATTTTTAAATTTCTTTAATTTTTATTCATCTAAATATAATTAAATATTTACCATATTGGATAAACCACTCTTGGCAGAGGAACCAGATGAAGATTGAACCAAATGAAGAGCACTGAAGATTGAGAAAAAATGAAATGCTTGGGAGAAAGCCACGTCTCTGATTTGGCTAGAGTGGAGTTGGATGATGAAGTGAGACGTGCAGTTGAAAACAAACATCCAGGTAAGATTTTGATCATTAAAGATTAGGCAACATTTTTGTTGTGTTTTAAGAAGCAAGCCAGTGAAAGTGTGAATCAAAGTCAGAGACAGCACATACTGTAATAGTTCCAACAAGAGACTGAGGTATTACACTAAGAAAAAAAATAGAAAATTATACAAAAAATGATAATTAGGAGAAGAATCTAGCACACTGTCTTGGATTGGTTTGCTCATCTTTGGGTTGAAATGGTAAGAAAAAGGATACAGACATGAGTAACTTTTGGGGAGGAGTTACTGGGAGAAGGAGAAAAGGAAGGGATGGCAGTCAAAATTGGGAGTGTTACTAGACCAGTTTTCAAAGTGGGTGGGTTGGAGCTAATTCCCAGAAGGAAACCCTAGAAATAGTATAAAATGTATAAGCCAGAATTATCCCACAAAAAGAGCATGAGAGCTGCGTTTTTATACACCATTCCCCTCAATCATGGGTTGAGGACTTCTCCTAGAGAATATTAATTCCCCTGGCTCAACAGTTTTATCCTGCTGGATAGAGTAGTCCTCTAAAGTTTTGGAACAAAATCTTCAGGCACCAAGTTCCAGAAAATGGTATTTGGAACCCCTCGGTGATACACTGAAATGGTAGCATCCCAAAGATTTAGGTAGAATTATAATAGCATCTGCTACACAAATGTAGTATCATGCTGCATATGCAATACATTTTTAAAGTTATATTAAAATATATGTAGTCCTACTGAGAGATGTACTTCTTATATATATGAAGATAGGTGGTGTTCTAGTTTGCTAGCTGCTGGAATGCAATATACCAGAAACAGAATGGCTTTTAAAAGGGAGAATTTAATGAGTTGCTGGATTACAGTTCTAAGTCTGAGAAAATGTCCCAGTTAAAACAAGTCTACAGAAATGTCCAATCTAAGGCATCCAGGGAAAGATACCTTTGTTCAAGAAGGCCGATGAAGTTCAGGGTTTCTCTCTCATCTGGAAAGGCACATGGTGAACACGGTCAGGGTTCCTCTCTCATCTGGAAGGGCACATGGCGAACACGGCATCATCTGCTAGCATCTTCTCCTGGCTTCCTGTTTCGTGAAGCTCCCCGGGAGGCATTTTCCTTCTTCATCTCCAAAGGTCACTGGCTGGTGAACTCTGCTTCTCATGGCTATGTCATTCTGCTCTCTCTGAATCTCTCTCTCCAAAATGTTTCCTCTTTTGTAGGACTTCAGAAACTAATCAAGACCCACTCAAATGGGTGGAGACATGTCATCCCTTAATCCAGTTTAACAACCACTCTTGACTAAATCACATCAACCAGGGAGATGATCTCATTACAGTTTCAAATATACAGTATTGAATAGGGATTATTCTACCTTTATGAAATGGCATTTATATTAAAACATGGCTTTTCTTAGGGGACATGCTTCCTTTCAAACCAGCACAGGTGGTATTCTAGTTGAAAGCTACCAGAATGTGATATAAGAGAAATGCAATGACTTTTCAAAAGGGGAATTGAATAAGTTGCAAGTTTACAGTTCTAAGGCTATGAAAATGTCCAAATTAAGGCAAGGCTATGAAAATGTCCAAATGAAGACATCAGGGAAAGATTCCTTGGTTCAAAAAGGTAGTTGATGTTCAGAATTTCTCTCTCAGCTGGAAAGGCGTGTGGTGATGTCTTTTAGCTTTCTCTCCTCATTTCATAAGTCTTCTTCAATAGCTTCCTTGGGGCTCTGTCCATTCTGCTGGTTCTGTTGGTTCTGGTGTCTCTAAAGCTTTTTCCAAAATGGCTCCCTCTTAAATGACTCCATTAGCCACCCCACCTTGAATGGGTGGAGACACACCTACGTGGAAATCATCGAATCAAAAGTTACCACCCATTGGGTAGGTCACGTCTCCATGGAAAGAATAAAAAAGATCCCACCCAGCCATATTGAATGAAGATTAAAGGTCATGGCTTTTCTGGAGTATACAACAGATTCACACCGGCACAGGTGGTAATCAATTTAAAAATCTAAAACAATTAAAAAATATAAACATATTAGAAACCAAACGTGCACATTATTATCATATTAATTTAGCCAAAATAACATAGATCATAGTCAATTCACCACAGATTCAAAACCTGTTGGCTGGGAGCCAGCAGTTTTCAGAAAGTTTTTGTAGCTCTTTGGTGGCCTGGCATGTCTTCATAGGTGAACCATCACTTTATGATCAATACATAAATCCTGTCATTGCTGAAATTGCATCTGTATACCTGTGACAATATCTGACTAGCTGAGAAGTGAGAGCTGAGAGATCATTCTATAAAGCGAGGCACTTAAAAATGTATTTATTAAAACCTATGTGAGCTTCGCCTCATGAGCATAGACAAGGATTTGGTCAGGGAATTAAAGATTTTTACTAAAACTCTGACACAGTGGAAAGCAATCAATATAATAACTCAGTAATTGGAGAAGCTTGGTTAGGTGTTGGGAGTTACAGTTAGTATACACAAAGACAATATTTTACTTATTGCTGTCATTTACATATTGTTTTCATCTCTTTGTGCTTTAACTTTGTCACCAGGACTATAATATACTAAAGTGTACAAGTAAAAAAGAACCAGCCAACTAATTTGTGATGTTTATTTTTTAGTAAGATTTCTGGACCTGTTGGTATAATCAGTCGTAACAAAGTTAAGGCAATTTCTGTTTTAACTTATACACAATATTAATCAAAATCTTATTTGAAGTTATTCATAAAAATTTTGACAGTAGTTCTGTATCAGCACAGCACATTCCCCATCTCTTGTTGAAACAATAGTGACTTTACACCAAGCACTACTTGCTCAGCGAGCCACTATTATTTGTTCTGGGTCTTTCAATGCAAGATTTATTTGACTGACTTTCTAGGTATGACCAAGATGGATTATACCATAATTCATTAAAAATAGTGTTGAATAAGATAGAATAATATCTTTAGAATCCATGATCACAGGACATTCCCTGTATTTCTATTTAGACTCCATCCAGTAGGTGAAGAGTTTACTCTGTCTCACTCTTTCTACTGGTATGCAGTAACCAACAACCTGATCATTGACATATAGCAAAGAAGGTTAATTCTTGCCCACACTATATGTCTATCACATACTTTTCATTTAGGATCAGGATGACAGGGTAGCCATTATCTGGGACACTGTGAGTTTCTTGGGAGAGTGGAAAGAGAAATGGCAAATCTCAAGTTGGTTCTTAAAGTTTTGCTCAGAAGTGACAAACTTTCATCCATATCATCCAAAACAAAGCACATGCATGGGCAGTTCAGTTCTGAATTCATGGGTGGAGGGATATATAATCCTCCTACAAAGAATAGCAGAATAAGTATGGAAGAAGGGGCTAAAACAGCTACCATGTGATATAATCACTCTGTTTATGAAGGGGATGCTTTTGGTCTTATCTCCTTGACCACAGAATACCTGGATCTGTGGATATTTATAAATTTATATATTTATAAATATATAAACTATATTTGCTAAGAAAAAAGTTTCTATCTATGGAAAGTTTTTAACAGGATGTTCCTGGGTAAAGCTGGTTTATAGCAAATGACACCAAAATCTATGGCTTTATGAGTTATGGATTCCTGGAAAATATACTATGAGTTGGTGGTAAATTGGAGATTTTTTCATAAGCAAAATGTTTCCTATAGTTGGAGTAATACTTATATACCTCACTGAGAGCTCTTGTCCTTTCTTTTTTTCACCAGAGAATGCATATCTGGTGGAGGGAAAAAGAACCTGGGGAGGTGGTTAGGGTATTCCAAACCTCTCTGCTTTTTCTGTGTCCCTTATTTGCCCCTAACTTTGGCATTATTAGTTAAGTGTGTTTCTGGGCATCAAGTCTGCTTTAGCTCCCTTAGCTGTACAAGCAAATACCATGCAACTGGTTGACTTAAAAAGTGGGAATTTATTAGCTCATGGTTTTGAGGCTGTGCTGGTTTGAAGCAATTATATACCCCAGAAAAGTTCACATTCTTTTAATCCATTCCTGTGGGTACAAACCTATTGTAGGTGGGATCTTTTGTTAGGCTATTTTAATTGAAATGTGACCCAGCCCATTCAAGATGGGTCTTAATCCTTTCACTGGAGTCCTTTATGAGAAGACAAAGGACAGAACATCCCAGAAAGCTTACAGAGAAAAGCCCTGGAAAAGTTAGGAGAGGACCCATAGAAGCTCTGAGAGGAGGCCACTGGAACCAGAGGCTGAAAGCAATGAAATCTGGGAGTGAAGAACAAGCAGATGCCAGCCATGTGCATTGCTGTCTGACAGAGGAACCCTGGACACCAGAAGCCTTTCTTCGGAGAAGGAATCATCCTGTTGATGCCTTAGTTAAACATTTTCACAACCTCAGAACTGTAAATTTGTAAGCTAAGAAGTGTCCATTGTAAAAAAAAAAAACCCAACCCATTTCTGGTGTATTACATTTAGGCAGCTTTAGCAAACCAAAACAGATTTTGGTAACAAAAGAATGGGGTGCTGCTGAGTTTGAAGATACCAAAATTCTAGAATGGCTTTATAAATGGATAAGAAGATTACAGAAGAATTGTGAGGAGCTTGATAGAAAAGGCCTAATTTTCTTTAAAGAGACTATTGGTAGAAGTATGGATGCCAAAGTTGCCTCCAATGAGGACTTAGAAATGATGAATGTGTCATTGCAAACTGGAGGAAAGGTGATCCTGGTTTTAGAGTGGCAGATAATTTGGCAAAATTGAGTCCTGATATTGGATGGAAGGCAGAATTTGAAAGTAGTGAGCTTAGATTCTTAGCTGATGAGATTTCCAAACTAAATGTGGAAAATGCAGCCTGACTTCCCCTTGCACCTTATAGTAAAATCCAAGAGGAGAGGGATAAATTGAGAACAGAACTCTTGGGTATAAAGAAACCAGAAATTGATGGTTTGGAAAATTCTGAGTTTCCAGAAAAGGAATCCCAAGAGAATAGTCTTCCACATGTGGATTTAACTGTGCATGGAAACAGCCAGCCATTTCAGTGCAAGTCAGAATTGGAAATTCAGTTATCCAGGGAAGGATTTGTGAAAAGTCCTTTGTATGATGGTTGAAACCTGTGCTGGTTTGAAGCTGTTATATAACCCAGAAAATGCCATGTTCTTTTATCCATTCCTGTGGGGAGAGACCTATTGTTGTTGGGACATTTTGATTAAGTTGTTTCAATTGAATTATGACCACCCAATTCAAGATGAGTCTTAATCCTTTTACTGGAGGCCTTTATAAGATAATAAGGGACAGAAAGAATTGAGAGATCTCCGAGAGAAACCCCTGGAGGAGAACTCACAAAGGGAGAAAAATCTGGACACACTAAGAGAGAATCCAACAGATGCGCAGAGAAAAAACCACTGGAATCAGAAGCTGAAAGCAGTGGAACCCAGGAGTGAAAGACCAGCAGATGCTGGCTATATGCCTTACCACGTGATAGAGAGGTCCCAAATGCAGCAGCCTTTCTTAGAAGGTATCATCCTTTTGATAATTGGGACATTTTTATGGCCTAAAAACTGTAAATTGTAAGTTATTCAATCTCCATTGTTAAAAGCCAACCCATTTCTGGTATATTGTATTTCAATAGCTTTAGCAAACTGAAACTGGACCACTTTGTGCTGCATACAAAATTGATACATTTTTGTGAAGTCTGTATGACCAGAACTACTGCCAGCCAGGACTAAAAAAGACAGGAAAGGGACAGGTTAAAGGAAAAATGACTTCAAAGCAGGAATGTGGAATTGAGGTTTGGAGCCTGGACACCCCGAGTCAGAAGAGCAGACCCACCCATGCACATGGAAAGGGTGAGTTTGCCCCAGAATTTGCAGAGGGTAGACCTTCCATCCTGCTATTCAGGAAGAGTATTACCACCCCAGAGCTCTCAGATACCTGGGGGATTGAGTTGAGCTTGGCTACCCCATTATTCAGAAAGAGTGCTGCTTCCTCAGGCCTCAGAGAGAGTACAGAACATTCTCTGGGGACTGGGGAGAGCCTAGCCACCACTCAACTGCTTGGAGAGGTGTGAGCCTATGCCCTATAGATGGCAGAGAGTCCAGAGGATGAAGTCGAGAACATGGCTATCTCCCAAATGCTTGGAGATGTGGGAGCTCTCAACCCAGTGTTTGGAGAGTACAGGGCTACTGTGCAAGCCCTTGGAAAAGGTGGATCGCCACCTTCTCAAGCCCCAAGGATGAAACATCATTCTGCAGATGACTTTCAGAACTGGAAATATAATAAAGTATGCCCTGCAGGTTTTTTGAACTATTTGGGTCCAGTGACACGTTTTCCTTTCAATTTCTCCTTATTATACCTGGGAGCATTTATCCTATGACTCTCCTACTTTTGTGTATTGGGAGCTGATAACTTGTTCTAAGTTTCCCAGGTTCACAGCTGATGGAGGATTTTATCTTAGGACAGACCACCCTATAACTGATTGTGATGAGGCTTTGTAGTTAAATTGTTACTGAAATGATTTAAGGCTTTTTGTGATACTGTGATGGAATGAATGTATTTTTTATATGGAAAGAACATGTCTTTTAGGGATCCATAGGGTGGAGTATGCTGGTTTGAAGCTGTTATGTACACCAAAAAAAGCCATGTTCTTTTAATCCATTCCTGTGGGTGCAGACCGATGTGGGTGGGACCTTTTTATTAGGTTATTTTAATTAAGATGTTACCCAACCTATTCAAGGTGGGTCTTAATCCTTTTACTGGAGTCCTGTATGAGAGGACATAGGACAGAAAATAGCTGAGAGAACTCACAGAGAAAAACCCCAGAGGCTAAGAAAGGACCCACAGAAGCTCAAAAGGTCACTGGGACCAGAAACTGAAAGCAACAAAACCCAGGAATGAAGGGCCAGCAGACTCAAGCCATGTGCCTCACTATCTGACAAAGAAACCCTGGATGCCAGCAGCTTTGCTTTAGAGAGGATGTCATCCTGTTGATGCCTTAATTGAGACATTCTCATGGCCTTAACACTGTACAATTTGTAAGCTATTAAATCCTCATTGTAAAAGCCAGCCAATTTCTGGTATATTGCATTCAGGCAGCTTTAGCAAACTGAAACAGAGGCCAAGAGAACGTCAAAATCAAGGTATCATCAAAAGTATGCTTTCTTCATGAAGATGGGTGGTCTGGTGCTGGCTGCCTGCAATCCTTGGTCCTTGGCTCCTCTGTCACATGGCAATACAGGTGATGGCCTCTCCTGGACTCTCAATTCTCTTATGGATTCTACTGAATTTCACCTTCTAGCTTCCCAAAGATTTCTCTGTCTTTGTTTGAATTTCCTCCTGCTTAAAAAGCACTCCAGTAATAGTTTTAAGACCCATCCTAATGAAGTGGGACAAACCTTAACTAAACTAACCTCATTAAAAGGTCCTGCTTACAATAGCTTCACACCTACAGAAATAGATTAAGCTTAAGAACATATTTTTTGGGGGTACACAGAGCTCCAGATCACAATATCTGATTCATTTGTTTGATCTGACAAGTCAAGCTTTTGTGTTATTTAGCAACTAACTCACATGGCCAAGCCTGCCATCGTTGTGTATAGGAAGCAAATACTTTGAATAATGAAATCTACCATTTTTATTATGATTATTCATATGTTTGGATTTATTATTAGTTTCTTACTTTGTGTATGCGAAATGCTTTTTTTGTGTGTATTCTTTTTTCTTTGCTGCCTCTGTTGGATAAATGCCACTCTTCATTCCTGCCAAATTATTTATTGGTTGGGGTTTACATTTTATTTCTACTTTTTAGTAATTCTGTTTACATTTTAATGTTCTTACTTGTCATAAGAAAGTCTAGGTTTAATTACGCTCTCTTTTTTTCAAAATAATATGAGGATTGTAGACTATTTAAACTCTCTCTTCACTACATTTTTTCGTGTTAATATTTTTCACTGTTCTAATTTCTCCTTGTTTTTAACAACTCTCTCCCTCGAGTTTAGTCAAAATTAATTCTTAATTAGCTTCACTAGGTCAATTTCTTTTCACTGAAATACATTCTTTAGTTTTTGCAGTAAGTGTCCTCGATAGTTCTCTTTCCATTTTCCTATCCCTGAAAATATCACTAACTCATCCTGAGGCTTAAGTAATAAATTTTGTAGTTTTAGTGTGTAGGCTATTGCTATAATCAATTCTTTAAGTTATTCAATTGTCTTTGGCCTCTTTTCTTGATAATATTATTCTAATCTCAATTTAATTATTGCTTAATTGTAGGTTATCTTTCCTTCTCTTTGGTAGCCTCTAAGAACTATCCCTCATCCATAATAGCCTATGTTGCATCCAAAAGTGATTTGATTTTTGGTTTTTAGTGTGACCCTTCAATATCAGGATTCACATCTTTCACATTGGTAAATGCCTATTGTTATCTTAGTGACTTGTCTCACTCCATTTCTTGCTCCACTCCTTGTGGGAATATCGTTAATCAAGGACTGTTCTTGATATTCTGCCATTCAGGTCTCACAATATCTCTTCATATATTTATGCACCCTCTGGGTGACTATTTTCTTTCCTATTTTCTGGCTCTGTTTCAATCTATATCTCATCACCTGTTTAACCCACTCTTTTAGGTTCCATTGTACTTTTTTTTTGACATCAAATGCAGAAAATGGAGTTAATCCACTGCTAAACACATGGCACACTATAATACTCATTCCATATAAGCGATTATCACCTTCAATTTAATTTTATTTTAGTTTTTCTTTTAATCCCCAAATCCTCTTACCCAGACCTCCATCCCTTATACTTACACACATTTTCATGTTTTGTACCTACTTTTGAATATATATGTCGCTTTGAAAGATGTATGATGTTGTTTTGTGTAGGTGTTTATTTTAAAGTGGCCATAAATCTCGTACTTCATAATTTTCCTAGTTTTTAGAGAAACGTTGATATTAAGATTTATCCATGTTACTCATGTATGTCCAGTTTATTGTTTCTTAATGCTACAGTGCTTTCTCTTATATGAATCCATCAACTTTTCCATTTTTCTGTTCCAATTTCCTGCTAACAGTAATGATGCTATGGTGCATACCCTTTAACATGAACCCTTGTAGACCCCTGTGTGAAGCTCTCTGTGACGTCCATCCTGGGGTGGCTCTGCCTACTCCTACAGGACACCTATGCCTAAATTCATGAAGTAATGCCTGAATGATCTGCAAAATGGTTGCTGTAGTGCATACACTGTAATGCACACAGGTTTCCATTTTATTATAACCACATCTAACATTGGCTGATAACCAATTTCATATTTTTTCCCAAACTTGGAACTTTAAATTGGTGACTACAAATAGTAATTATTTTAGCTTATCTTTTTTTGCACAATGTTCATATATTTGGTGCTATTTGGATTTCTGTTCCTCAATTGGCTAGTTATATCTTTTCCCAGTTTGCAATTTTGGATTCTTATCTTTTCCTTATTGATTTGCAAAAGTTCATTGTGCATTCCATATTTCCATTCCTTATCTATTTTTGATGTTGTCATAAATTTCTTAAATGTTAACTGGTAATTTCATGCTATGGTGTCCTTGACTAAAACTCCTATTTTCACTATAGTCAAATTCATGTTTTTTGAATGTTTTTTAAGAAGTCCTTCTCCTCCTCAAGATTGACACTTAATTACTTTTGTATATTTTATATCTCACATTTAAGTCATTACTCCACCTGCCTTTCATTTTTGCTTTTGTGGTATTAATCTATCATTATTCTTCAATAAATACTTAACTAATTTTACCAACACTAGTATTAAATAATCCACTTTTCTTTTCTTTTTTTTTTGCTAGTGGTTGTGTAAGGTCACTTCTTTCCCACATCAGAGTCCCATATGTACATGGTGTTAGAATCTCAAATACAGAACAAATAGCAACTCTTTTCCTCCCCAGGTTATACAAATTATAAAACAACACACAAATGTGACAGGTAAGAAATTTAAAAGTCCACCTTTATTACTGATGAGGCTATTGAAAAAGGAAGTGTACAGTGAGAGCAAAATGGACTTGTCAATGAATATCCAGTATTATGTACATTTATGCGTGCACTTAGGCTCTTTCTTAACTTTTGTATGTGAGGGATATGAGTATAAATGGAGGCCAAATGGATGAATATCTTAAATTATAAAGACACAACTCATTAAATGAAAATAAATATAAATTCCACTCCCCAACTTTGTCAAGTGTACTTTTCTTAAAGATAAAATAGAAAAGAATGTGAAAATTATGGTTTGTATCTGGCATAAAAAGTCAAATATCCTTGATGGTTGACTATAACTAGTATTATTAATATCTTCTGTGTCTGCTGATAAACTGACACAATTTGAAAGGGTAAAAAAATACCTAATTCCTAAGTTATTTTTATTTATTACATATATTTCATTTTTCTTGCCTTGTCATAAGCAAAACAATTATGGTGTTATAAATTATTATCTGTTTTTTATTGCAAATATATAAAGGATTTAAACATTAAATGTATTTTTATTTTATGTATACAGAATTCTAAAATATTTTACTAAAATATTTATTTAAAATAAAATGAATTGATTAATTTTTAGTTAATATGAAAATATTTATTTAAAAATGCTCTGGCTGTGATTCCCTTCCAATCCCAGGAATATGTGGCATTCCAGCATTCTCCTTACAACAATTAACATTAAAAACAGATAAATTATGGAAATATCATGTTTAATGACATCAAATAACTCTGGAAATGCTTGTGCAATAGATATATCCACAGAGGAAAGAATCCTATCTACGGCAGCTAAAAATCTTGTCCATAAATTTTCCTCTTGGAGTATTTAATAATTTTGGGTACAAGTTTGGAGCAAGTAGAGGACTCTTTTTGAGGTAAATTAAATCAAAAGAGCTTTTGGCAGCATTTTGGTTTGATAAACCTGCCAGAATGCAATGTATCAGAAATACACTGGCTTTTATAAAGGGGAATTTCTTAAGTCACAAGTATATAGCTCTAAGGCCATAAAAATGTCCAAACTAAGGTATCCAGGAAAAAATACCTTGACTCAAGAAAAGCTGATGTCTGTCACATGGGAAGGCAAGTGGCTGGCATCTCCTGGTCCTTGTTTCTGGTTCCTCTGTTTCCAGATCCTTATGCCAGTGGTTTTCTTTCTAATAAACTCTGGGCCTTCACTTAGCTTTTCCGAGACAAAACTCTGGGTTCTGGCTTGCTTACCATCTCATGGGAAGGCACAGGAGAGTATTCATCAGCATAATATCATACAGAATAGTTTAACTACCCTAAAAAAAATCTGCAGTGTTTCACCATTTCAATGTTCATTTCCTTCCTCTGAATCCCTGACAACCACTGAAATGTTAAATCTCTATAGTTTTGCCTTTCTAGAATGTTAAATAATTGGAATTATACAGAGATTATGGATAAACCTACAATAAACATTTGTGTGTAGATTTTGACATGGATTTAAGTTTAAGCACACAGTTGTTTAAATCCATAGAATCTGGATCATTGGAGTATGTATAGCTTTGGTACAATTAACTTGTCTTCCAAAGTAGCTATAGCATTTTGGATTCCCACCAATGAAAACATAAGAATTCCTGTTGTTCTGTATACTGGGCAACAATTGATATTGTCAGTTTTTTGCATCTTAGCCATTTCTAATAAGTATATAGTGTTCCTCATTGTTTTAATTTGAATTTTACTGATGACAGGTGATGTTGAGTGCCTTTTCATTTGCTATTTACCATCTGAATATCTTGACTGGTAAGGTATCTGTTGTGATCTTTTTCCCACTTTGTTACCGGATTGTTTGTTTTCTCATTGTTGAGCTTTAAGAGGTTTGTATAATTTGTTGACAAACCCTTAACCACACATGTGTGATGCAAATATTTTCTCCAAGTCTGTGTCTTTTCATTCTCTGAACAGTGTATTTTGCTGAGCAAATATTCTTAATATAAGGAAGTATAACTTCAATTTTTCTATCATGGATTACGCTTTTGGTATTTTAGCTAAAATCTCATCACTAAGTCAACATCACTTAAGTTTTCTCCTATAATTTTCCTAGAGATTTATTGTCTTGTGTTTTACATTTATGTCTATGATCCACTTATGAATTTTTGTGAAAGGTGCAAGTTCTAAGTCTAGGTACATTGTTTTCCCTATGGATATCCAATTTTTCCAGTGCCATTAGTGGAAAAACTATCCTTTCTCTGTTGAATTGCATTTGTTCTTTTGCAAATACCGGCTGGTTATATTTGTATGGGGCTTTTTCTATTGATCTATATGTCTATTCTTTCACTAATACCACACTGGTTTGCCTGCTGTAGCCATATCATAATTCTTGGAATTGGGTAGTATGAGTTCTCTTGATTGTTCTTCTTTAGTAATGTGTTGGCTAGTCTAAGTCCCACATAAACTTTAGAATCAGTGTCTTGAGATGTACAAAATTGTATGCCTCGATTTTGCTTGAGCTTTAGTTGAATCTATAGATAAAGTTGGTAAGAATTGACATTTTAACAATATTGAGCTTTCCATGAACATAGTATATCTGTCTATTTAGATCTTCTTTGATTCTTTCATCATTGTTTTATAGACTTCCACATATTGATCCTATACATATTTTGTTAGAATCATATCTCAGTATTTAGTGTTTGATGCTATTGTAAGTAGTATTTTTTTCTCATTTCAAATTCCATTTGCTGTTGCTCATTATACAGAAACAATTGACTTTTGTATATTAACTTTGCATCTTCTGACCTTGTTGTTTTGCTTATTAGTTCCTGGAGTTATTTTGTAGATTCTTTGGGATGTTCCATATGGACAATCCTGTCATCTGTGAATGAGGATAGCTGTGTTTACCTCTTAGCAATATGTATACCGTTTTTTTCCCTTTCTTGTCTTATTGCATTTGCTTGGTGTCCCATGTGACATTGAACAGAGTCATGAGTTAGGAAATTCTCACCTTGCTCCAAATCTTAAGAGTAAAATATCTAGTTTCTCACCATAAGTAAAATGCTAGTGGTAGTTTTTTTTCTTTAGGTAGATGTTATTTGTCAAACTGAGGAAGTTACTCTCTGTTCCTAGCTTGCTGAGACTTTATTTGTTCATGAATGGGTGTTGAATTTTGTCCAGTGCTTTTTCTTGATCAGTGGATATGCTCATGTGATCTTGCTTCTTTAACCTGTGGATGTGGTGGATTACATCAATTAATTTTTGAATGTTGAAGCAGCTTTTTGTACCAGGAACAAGTACCAACTGTTTTTGATATATGTTATTTTTGCACATTTTTGGAGTTAATTTTTAATTTTTTGTCAAGGTTTTTGGCATCTATGTTCACAAAAGATAGTAATCTGTGGGCTTCCTCTGTGGTAATGCCATTACTAAGTTTTGGTGTTAGGATAATGCTGGGCACATAGAATGAGTTAGGAAGTGATTCTTCTGCTTTCAGGAAAAGATTGTAGAAACTTGATATTACTCTTCCTTAAACTTTTGGTAGAATTCACCTCTGAGACCATCTAGGCCTGGCGCTTTCTTTTTTGAAGGTTGATTCCATTTCATTTATATATGTATGTATATATATATTCATATTTATATAAAATGTTTGCATATCATATATATGTATATTCAGATTATGGATTCTTACTTATGTAAATTTTGGTAGCTTGAGTTTTCAAAGAATTTGTCCATTTCATCCAAGTGGTATAGAATGGTTCATAGAATTCCTTTCTTATACTTAAAAGTTTATGGGATTAGTAAGATGCCCTGTCTTTATTTCTGATATTGGGCATTTTTGTTTTCTTTCTTTAATAGGTTGGTCTGGTAGAGCTTTGTGAATTTTATTGATCATTTCATGGAACTAGTTTTTGGTTTCATTGATTTTTTCTATTGCCTGACTATTTTAAATTGTGTTATTTCTGCTCTGATTTGTATTATTTCTTTCCATCTTTTTAATCTGCATGGGTTGATCTTTTTTCTCTAGTTTCCTAAATTGAAAGCTTTGATTATTGATTTTAGTTACTTTATAAATATGTGCATTCAATGCTATAAATTTCCACCCTACTGCTTTTGCTACATCCAATCCCTTTTGAAAAGTTACATGTCATTATCATTTAATTAAAAATATTTTTAAATTTCTCATGTCTTCATCTTTGATCCATGTATTATATAGTGGGGTGCTGTTTAATCTCCAAATATTTTTGGCAATAATGAATAATGCTATTGTTAACTATGGTTTGCAAATATCTGATTGAATCCCTACTTTCAATTCTCTTGGATATGTACATATGAGTGGGATTCCTGGATCATATGGTAATTTCTGTATTTAGCTTTCTGAGTTATTCTGTCTTCCACAGTAACTATACCGTTTTACACTCTCACCAATAATGAATAAGTGTTCTTATTCCTCCATATCCTCTCCAACACTTGTAGTTTTCTAATTTTTTTTTAATAGCAGCTTTTCTACTGGGTGTGAAATGGCACCCCATTGGGCTTTGATTTCTATTTCCCTAATAGCTAGTGATGTTGAGCTTTTTAGCTATTTGTATATCCTCTTTGGAGAAATGTCTATTCATGTACTTTGCCCATTTTTAATTGAGTTGTTTGTCATTTATTTTTGAGTGGTAGGATTTCTTCATATATTCTGGATATTATTCCCTTATCAAATATGTGGCTTCCAAATATTTTCTCCCATTGAGTAGGTTGTCTTTTCACTTTCATGATAAGCTTCTTTGATGTCCAAAAGTTTTAAATTTTGATGAGGTCCTATTTATTTATTTTTTCTTTTATTGCTTGTGCTTCAGGTGGAAAGTCTAAATAACCATTGCCTAACACAAGATCCTGAAGATGCTTCTCTACATTTTCTTCTAGGAGTTTTATAGTCCTGGTTCTTATATTTAAGTCTTTGATGCATTTTGAGTTTTTTTTTTTTTTTTTGTATATGGTGAGATGTGGTCCTCCTTCACTCTTTTGTATATGGATACCAGTTCTCCCCACACCATTTGTTGAAGAAATTATTCTTTCTTAATTGAATGGCCTTGGCAGCCTTGCCAAAAATCTATTGGTCATCAATATGAGAGTGTATTTCTGAAGTATCAGTTTGAGTCCATTGATCTATATATCTGTCCTTATGCCAGTACCACACCACTTTGACCACTGTAATTTTGTAATAGGTTTCAAAGTCAGAAAGTGTGTCCTTGCATGTCATTCTTCTTTTCAGGATGGGTTTAGCTATTCAGGCCCCTTACCCTTTCAAATAGATTGAATGGTTGGCTTTCTATGTCTGCAAAATAGGCTATTGGAATTTTGATTGATATTGCATTGAATCTTTCAATCAGTTTGGGTAGAATTGACATCATAATAAAATTTAGTCTCCCAAACCATGACCATGAGATGTCCTTCCATTTATTTAGATCTTCTCTGATTTCTTTTTGAAAGGTTTTAAAGTTTTCCATGTATGAGTTTTTTTACATTCTTGGTTAAATTTATTCCTTAGATCCTTGATAATTTTAGCTGCTATTATAAAAGGAACTTTTTTCTTGATTTCATCCTCAGATTGCTCATTACTAGTATATAGAAACACTATTGATTTGTCTGTTGAAGTTGTGCCCTGCCACCTTACTGAATTCATTTATTAGCTTTAGTAGCTTTATTATAATTTTTTAGGACTTTCTATATATAGGATCATGTCATCTGCAGATAGTGAATGTTTACTTCTTCCTTTTCAATTTGCATGAATTTTTTTCATTCTGCCACTCTGTGCCTTTTGATTGGATAGTTTAATCTGTTAACATTCAGTGCTATTATAGAAAAGGCAGAACTTACTTGAGACATATTATCATTTGATTTATATGCCATATCTTTCTTGTCTCTCTTTTCCTGTATTGCAGCTTCCTTTTCAGTATAGTTGATTTTCATGATGTATCTGACTTAACCCCTTCCCATTTTTGTTTCTGTAAATTTTAAAAATATTTTCTTTGAGATTACCCTGGGGTTTCTATTACACAACCTATATCTATAACCTATTAATTTGAAAAGATAACAGCTTTGCTTCAATGGCATATCCTCTCTGCTCCCATACCCCTCTGTATCCTCTCTTCATGTTATTTTTGTCCCACATCACCTCCTAATATAGTTTGCTATTCCATTATCAGGATAATTAGCCTTTTTCTTGTTCAACTTTATTCTGATTCCCATAGGAATTAAAGAGTTGAGTTATACATTTAGGATACATTCCTACTGAGTTTTGCATTTACTCTTTTAGTTACCTTTATCAAAGATCTTCACTTCCTCATACTACCCCATGCCTCTCTCTCCTGTCTTTCCTTTCCATATGGAGAACTCCCTTTAGCACTTCTTATAGGATAAGTATTTTGCTGATGAGTTCTCTTACTTTCTCTTTACCTGTGACTATTTTAAACTCTCCCTCATTTCTGATGGACGGTTTTGCCAGATAGAGAAATTTTGGTTGGCAGTTTTCCTCTTTCAGTGCATTAAATATATCATACCACTGCCTTCATGCCTCCCTGGTTTCTGATGAGAAATTGGAACTTAGTCATATTGAGGATCCCTTGTTTGTAATAAATTGCTCTCCTCTTTCTGTTTACCAAATTTTCCCTTTCTCAATGGCTTTTGACATTCTGATTAGTATATGTCTCAGAGTAAGTCTATTAGGACTTATTCTGTTTGGAGTATGTTGTGCTTCTTGGACATGTATATTTATGTGTTTCTTAAGCATTAGGAACTTCTTGGCCATTATTTCCTCAAATATTCTATCTCTTGTAATTTGCATTTTCTGTGAACCCATAATATTTCATATTGTCACTCAAGTCCCTGAGACAATGCCCAATTTTTCTATTCCTTTCTCTAAGTTCTTCTGACTTTGATTTTCCTGTCTCTTAGTTTACTAATTCTTCTGCCTGTTCAAATCTGCTATTGTATGTCTTTATTGTATATTTAATCTCCATTATTTTGCCTTTCATCACCATAATTTATATATTTTTAAAACTTTTGATATCTTTATGCTTCCACATCATCTTCTTTATATTTGATTCTGAGAGATTTTTCCAGGAGATCTGGAAATCCCCTGGATTTTTTCCATTCCATTTTCATTTTCATGACATCCTGCCCTATTTATTATTTTTTTTTGTTTTAAATCTCTACCATTATTATTATTATTATTATTATTATTTCCTCTTGCTTCTTCTTCCTCCTGCTCCTCCTTCTGTACCACCTTATCCTGTTTCTTCTCCTTTCTCTACCTTCTCACTCTGCTCTTCAACCTTGTACCCTCCCCCTCTCCCACCCCATTTTTCCTAAGCTTCCTTCTTTTCCTTCTTCTCCTCTACTCTTTCTCTTTCTTTTTTGCTTTGGTTACTCTCTTTTTTATATTTTTCTATTTATAAACACAAAGCTAATTTGTTTTCATTCTTTCTTACTTTTAAATAAATGATATATAATTCCACTCTATGCAGTGCTTTAATTCTCACAAAGTTTGATTTGTAATGATTTTCATTGTGATTCAATTTAAAATAGTCTTTATTTCTGACCTTATTTTATTGGTAGAACAGGCCAGTTTATACTATGGTCTTTAGTTTTCAGGGGTTTTGACTTTCTCAAGTTATACTTTTATTGTTTGCTTTAATATGATGACATTCTGCATGATGCTAATCATTATAATTATTTTGGCTCCTTTGATGCCTTTATACAAGGTTGACCTTTGTAAAAGTTCTATTTGTATTCAAATGCAAACTTTCTTATCTGCAATATACCTCTTTATTCTGCACAGAATATACATATATGTGTATGTCGATTTCAACTTATTCATAGTATTTACTTTCTATTACTTTGCTTGTCAGTTTCACTTGCTCTATCAAGTTTGAAGATGCATGTGTTAAAATCATGAATTACAATTATTTGTATATTTACTTGTCTATTTCCATATTTCAGGTAGTATTTTATATAGCTAAATATTTAATGACAGTTGATTGTATATTTATAATTATATCTTTTTATTTACTTTACCTTTTTGTACAGATAATCTATTTTCATAGTTTTTTCATTTTACAGTATATTTTCACTGATATTAAAATTCTCCTTTCTACTATTATATCCCCTCCACATGGATACAACATGTCTGCCTTCTATAGTCTTCAGTGGTTTTATATTCTTTTAAACAGACTCAAAATCTCTCTAGTTTCTTTTTTTTCATAGGATTGGGCTTAGCAAAAGGGGGAAATAACTCCACTTTTTTATCATTATAAAAGTTATTAGGACAGTGCGATGGTAGCTCAGTGGCAGAGTTCTCACCTGCCATGCCAAAGACCCAGGTTTGATTCCTAATGCCTGCCCATACAAAAAAAAAAGTTACTAGAAGTCAATAATTAGATTTTCACTTATCTAATCTATTGTATACAAAATCATGAATTTTTTTGTTTTTGTTTTTGCTTTTATGTAGCAGGCACCAGGAATCAAACCCGGGTCTCTGGCATGCAGGTAAGAATTCTGCCATTGAGCCAAAAAGCGTCTAGAATGTTTTTTCTTTAACTTCTAAATATCCATAATAGTGCAGACTCCATATTTTGTACTTTCTAATCTGTACTTTTCTCTCTTTTTCATACAATGTGTTCTGGCCTTATATTTAGAAGGCCAACCCAATTTTTATCCTTTAAACATTTAAAATATTTATTTAAACTATCTTTCAAAATGTTTATCTACATTATTACATCGTTATCATGCTAATTTTCTTTAATGTGTGTACTGGCACTTTCTTATGATGGCCTATTTTTTATGTTTTTTTAATTTTTTGTCTGTAAGCTCATTTTCAGAACAAGTTGTTCCCTGAAAAAAATCCTATGTTTCTGGATTTAGGAATTATTTCTACAAAACCAATGTACATTCACCTCTACAGACACCTTATTAGTTTTGTTGTGTTTATTTGGGGTTGTTGCATTCTCACACTCACATACACTGCTGTCTTATTTTTATCATCTTGTGGGTTATTCTTTTTTATCCAAGTCCTTTGAGAGTGATAGGATTTTTTGCCATGTTTACTGAACATAGAGATAATTGTTTTTGTCTTCTTTTCAGGGAGAGAACAGTTCAGTGATGCTATTGGTTTTATAAAATGGCTTCCATTCTTGTTCTCTCTGTAGAGGCTGGAACTACTGTTTCCATAGTAATCTCCACCCCATACCTTACAGTTTAGATATTATATGGATCATCTCCCATGGACCCCATGGCTATTCCCACTGAGAACTCTGGTTTTTAATTCCTTATATTTTCTTGGCACCTAAGGATTATCTTTCTCCAATGTCAACTATGCATTTATGTATTTTTAAATTTTATATTTCATGCAACAATACTGTGTATTAAGAGTGGAGGAGTGGCCCATCTATATTGACCAGGTGACATCAAATATGATGTTTTTCTTACAATGAACACTAGTGTTTTACTTTTTTAGGACAAGAGCTGAGTTTATATGTAAGAATCATGTCAATTAAAATAATTAAATAATACTATTGCTAAACAGCTAACATTCAATGACAGTTTATTAAATTCTAGATAATCTAAAGTACATTAAATTATTTATTCTTCATGATAACCCAATGAGATGTTTTGTTATTATCTCTATCTTATAGGTAATGAAATTAAACTACAGATAATTTAAATAATTTGTTAGTTACCACAAATAGTAACTGGACAATATATAAAACCCCAGTCTGTAGCCAGAGACTTTAAAAAGTATGCTAAAGTAATACAGAACTAACATCTATAAACAAAAAAAAGAGTCTTATGAAATGGCTTGCTAAAACCACAAGAAACAACAGAATACTGGAGGGTTCAATAGCATAAGAACAATCACAGTTGCTATAATAAGCAACTGATATTTGTAATTGCTTAAATAGAATTCATGTTTTCAATTTATGCAAATAAAGTTTTCCAATATTCTTGAATCTTCATGGTTATAAGTGCAGCTTAAATTAGTGCAGTGTAGTGAACATGTTTTGGGTGATCTCATTTAGTATATATCTTTAGTAAAAGAGAAACTGAAAAACAAAACAAAATAATAGCATGGACTTTTACTTACTGGAATTTATTTAATGTTCTTAATGAAAGAGCAGCTTTTTTGTAACATTAAATCCTGGGTGATTTCCTACAGAATGCAAACCTAATAAACAATTTGTACCTAGAATACATGAAATAAAGTATTCTTTAAACATACTTGGAAATATATCTTATTCTTTCATTTTAACTGTGCTTCAAGGTATCATAAATGTTAATGAAGGTTTCTTGATAGTACAAGTCTAACAAATAAACTAAAATCTTTTAGTTAAACCCTAATAAATAACTAACATCTTTTAGGTAAATAGATACTTCAATATCTACTCAACACTTTGAAAAATAGCGGTCATAAAGAACACTATTTAGAGTTAATCATGCTATGAAGTGAGATCCGATATGTGGATACATATATTTGTACATATAGGGAGTCCATAGTGATGGTTTCTAAAAGCTTTTCCCTGTCTCTAGTTTTTCTCTAAGTCTTATTCAAGGAGAATTAGTTCTACCAAATGCAATAAAAAAGTAAAAGTTTTTTTTTCAAATTTAATTAAGATGCACTGTTGTTTTTCAATTTTAATCCAGATGCTTAGGACTGGATTTTAACTTATTTAAAGAAAGCCGTAAAGTAATTAATAGTGTTATAATCGTAAGTGCCATGACTGATTTGTACAACTCCGATGAAAGTCATTCTCACAGATTATGATGAGCTTGGTACCTTTGAAATCAGACAAAGTCCAAGGTGCACAGTTGTTCAAAGTGACAGTGTGAAGAAAAAGCTTGTTCACAGTAAACTACAAAAAGGAAAGTAAAAGAATGAACGTGATGATGTATCTAGCACTATGAAGGTGTATGGCACTGCAACTCAAGAAGAGCATACCCATTTATTTACAAGGAAAGATTTGTAGAGTAGAGGAACTTTTAAAACCTCAAAGTGTCTTTCTCGCCAGCCGTAGACCCATTTAATATTTTCAATTCTCAAACTTCCACTGGGACAGGATTTATGGATGCCCATACCATAAGAGAGATTTAAAGTTTGGGGGCTTTTGAGACTGTCTCATACTTCTGAGCCTGGTTTGCACGTATTTTCTCATTTAATCATCATGACAAGATTGTGAAACATTTATTAATATCCTGGTTATTTACTGAGGAAGATGAAACTTACATAGTTCAAGGAACTTGTTCATGATCAGAGAAGTCATTTACTTTTTAATTAAGGTTTGCCTCAAGGCACATCTGATCATTCTTTATTATGCCTCCCCGTGTATATTTGCAAACACTTATGTAAACACTTGATAATCAATACTGACAATTCTTTGGTGAAATACGATTATCTTTTTATAGTAAAAGTACTTTTATTTTTGGTTACTACTTAAGTCTTTGTTCCTTCAAACTTATTATTTTATATAATTCATATCTAAACTCATAAAGCAAACAATCTATACTTGTAAGATCTATTCCTTGCCACTTCCTATTCCCAAAATTTGATTTCCAACCCCAGTGATTTCCTCAAATTCTGATCTTTTTTCCACCTTGTTCTGCTTGATTTTTCTGTAGCATTGAACTTACTGATCATCCACTCCTGTTTTTAGCCCTGAAGAGATCCTGTAATTGTCAAATGTCCTTTTGATCACTCACCATCCCTGTATCCTCTAGCCTCCATTCTGTTTGGCTTCACTGACCCCATTTTCTCCTGTCATCTTCTCACTTTAAGTAAGACTCCAAAACTTAATCTTGAGCCATATAAACTCTCCTCTTTTCTGAGTGCTTCAATAAATTACCTACTCTCTCAGCTTCAGTGATCACTTCTAGGAAAGCAACCTTATTTGTTTCCTATTGCTTCCAACCACAAATGGAAGGGCTTAAAACAACTCCCATTTATTGCCTCAGAGGTCTATAACTCATATGTTTAGGTATGGTTGAGTCTTTGCTTCAGATTTCACAAGGCTGAAATCGAGGTGTTAGCGTCCCTTCCTGGAGGCTCTGGGATAAACCTGTTTCCAAGTTCATTCAGTTTGTTGGCAAAATTCAGTTCCATGAGGCTCTAAGGTCCCCATTTCTTGGCTGACTGTAAACCAGTATCATTCTCCGATTCTTGAGATTTTCTCCATTCCTTAGGATATATCCCCTTTCCTCCATCTTTAAAGCCAGCAATGCATGTGGAATCCTCATGTTTCAAATCTCTCTGACACCCTCTTCTGTCTCATCTCTCCTCCATCTCCCTCTTTTACCATGGCTCTCTGTCTTTTCTGCTTTCCTCTTCTGCTCTTAGGGTCTTATGGTATTACACAGGGTCCGCATGGAAAATTCAGTGTATTCTCAGTGTGTTAAAATTAGCTGGTTAGTAACCTTAATTAAGTCTCTTTACAACAGTACCTAGATTACTGTGTGAATGAATAATGAGGGATAGGGAACCTTGGGCCTGGAAATTTTTAGCAGTCTGCATACAGCAGTCTTCTTTCACGCAACCCTAGTTGTCATGGTTTTAATTGTGTCCCTTTCAAAAGAGATGCTCAAGTCCTAACCTCTGGTTCTGTGAACATGAACTTATTTTTAAATAGGATTTTGCAAATGTTATTAGTTAAGATGAGGCCAGACTAGGTTAGGATGGGCCCTAATCCAACAAGATTGGTGTCTTTTTAAGGGGAAGAAATACGGGCATAGAGGGAGACAGAGAGAGAGAGAGAGAGAGAGAGAGAGAGAATGAGAGAGAGAGAAAGAGCCATGTGCTGGGGGTAGAATTGATTTATGCCTCCACAAGCCAAGGAATGCCATGTATTTTTGGCCACCAACCAGATCCAGGAGAGAGACAAGGCATGTAATCTCCACTTTAAGAGGAAGCAAGGCCCAGATGACACCTTGATTTCAGACTTCTAGCCTCTAGAAGTGTGAGATAATAAATTTCTGTTCTATAAGCCAACTGGACCATGGCACTTAAAGTGGTCCTAGCTAACTAAGACACCAATCAAATATTTTTTCAGTTATCAATAGAATATTTCCACATGAATTTTCCATGATAAGTCTATGATTTGCAATCAAGCTCTTTATCTTCTACCCAAAACTGATTCATTTTTTTTCTTGTTTCCCATTATGCCAATACGACTGCTCCAAGAGACAGACTCTCAGGCCTCTTGAACTAGAATTCATTTTTTTCTTTTCATTTTTTCTTTTCTTATCTTTGAACCTCATGTACCAAGACTGGCTAATTCTTTATTTTTAATAGCTTTTACAAAGATGTTTAGTGTCATCTTCTTCATGCATGCTATGAACTTTTCCAGTGAAGAAATTTATTGCCTATTATAAATTTAGTATAAAAGCTGCTATAAAGCTCAATTTATTATTGTATGTTGGCAAATAGCTGTAAGAAGTATACTTAAGTATTCTATCTTTAATACTTGGAAACATTTGCAAAAAGTCGATTTTATACTCATAATGCTAACCATGTTTTTAATGTGAATACCTACGTATATCTTTGTACTTCTTTCCTTTTGAAAATTCGAATGAGTGTCTTTTCAGTCATGAGTTTTATGTGCCTTGCACAAGAGGCTTTTTCCATTTTTTCCACACAGGAATAAGCAAACAAATAAAGATTGTGCTGTAACTGACAGCTGAGAAGTCTGTAAAGATAGTAGAGTCCTGGTGTTCCCTTGAATTGGCTTAAATGCTGAGATTTATTCAATGTAAACAGTTCATTAAAAAAATGTGTTTTGTTCTTTCTGTAAAATAAGCACTTACTTAAGCTAAGGAGAAAACATGAATAACTCTGGAAGGTTCCAAGTTCTTTTTGAGAATATACTCAATTGAAAAAAACAAACAGTTACTTAAAAAAAACGACAGACAGAAGAGAATGTTTGCTGGCTAGTAGAGACTGGATATTATTCTGTATGCAATGAGACATAACTTCTGTGGGAGGTTACAAGAAAATGGAGTATGTGTTGATGAGTAAGAATTATGAAGGAAGTCAAAGTATAAAATTATTTCCAGAGCCTGCATATATATTCTGAGTAAACATGGTTCTGATTTATGATAGGGGTTGGAGTATGACAAAAGCAAGGGAAACCATTGTTTCAGGCAAGATGTTTGTAGGTTGGCATCACCTCAGAGACTAGGGTCTAATCCTTTTCTCTCTGAAAGATGACCCCAAACTGAAGATTTGACTGAAGGCAATGACATTAACTGCGTCTGAATTTTAAATGTAATTTTATTGAGATATATTGTATATTCACATACTATATAATCATCCACATTGTGCAATCAATGTTTCAAAGTATCATAATATAGCTGTGAAGTCATCATCATAGTAGATTCTTGAATATTTTCATCACTCCCCAAAAAATTAAAATAAGAATAAAAGTAAATAAGAAAACCCAAAATATCCCATACCCTATTCCCTCTGTTATTTATTTTCTTGTTCATCTGTCCATACACTGGATAAAGGAAGTTTTAGCCAAAAGGTCTTTTCTTTTGGGGGGGGGCATGATTTGGGACTCGAACCCAGGACTACTGCATGGAAGGTGGGCATTCTAACCACTGAATCACCCGTGCACCCTAGCCACAAGGTTTTCACAATCACAAAGTCATACCTTAAAAGCTCTATAGTTAGTCATTCTCAAAAGTCAAGGGTATTGGATTACACTTCAAAAGTTTCAGGTATTTCCCTCCAGCTACCCCAATACACCAAAAACTAAGAGGGACATTTATATTCTGCATAGGAATAACCTCCAAAATGACCTCTCAACTCTGTTTGAACTCTCTCAGCCACTGAAATTTTATTTTGTCTCATTTCTTTCCCCACCTTTTGCTCAAGAATTCTTTCCTAATCCCATGATTAGGAAAGCCAGCCTCATCCCTGGAAGTTATGTCCCACATTGCCAGAGAGATTTACATTCCTGGAGTCATGTCCCACATAGCGGGGATGGCAGTGAGTTCACTTGCAGCACTGGCTTAGAGAAAAGGGCCACAATTGAGCAACAAATGAGGCTCTCTGGGCGTGGTAGTTAGATTCAGGTGTCAACTTGACTAGGTGAAGGTGCTTAGTTCTATTGCTGTGGACATGAGCCAATGGCATGTGAACTTCATTTGTTGTTGATGGTGTGATCATCCATCACACTATCCTGTACAAACCAACAAGATTTCACTCCCTATTTAAGCTTCCATGTAGTTCTGGTGTTTGAATAAGTTGACCATACAAGTTAAATTAGATAGTCTGCTATCAAAAATATAAATTTTGCAACAAATAAACATCTCTTGTTCTGGTCTTACACCAAGTTGAAGTTTTAAAATACAGTCAGTATCATCCTTTACACTTTAGTCTGATTTACCTTAGTTCTACCCAGATCTACTTCATTTACATCTCTAGTTGAAGTCTAATGACTTTTTCAGTGCTTTTAACAGTTGCTATATGGGATGATGCTGGCTTTAAGAGCTGTAGAACTAGAATTCTGCAAAATTAGAGTTCTGAATCTCAGGTGTCACACAAATACTCAAAGTTTCAGGGAATAACATACATACATAGCTCAGTATCTCAGAATTTAGAAATAACAATTATAAGTCCTGAACAGATGTGACTTCTGTGAAAGTTTCCTATCTAGAAACTTTACTATAGGCCTTTACCTGATAACTTATGCTTTTGAATTCAATTCTCAGAGATTGCACATTATATTTAGTTCATATTATTGAGGCATGATAATATTCATCTTTTCATATCTGGCTTATTTTACCCAATGTGGCATATTTCTCAGGGACTGGAGCCTAGCCATACTTAAAGATTCTTTTAATCCTTCTCTATGTCTACCCCCTTTCCCCTCTTGTTGTAGACCGCCCACTTCCGTAGCTCGTCACAAACCCACAACCCTTCCTGTTTTTCTCCTCCCTTCTCTAATTATAGCTCTACACCTGCCTGAAGCTTAGCGACGGCCTC
>PVIY010007289.1:0-82820 GCA_004026745.1 Myrmecophaga tridactyla | reverse complement strand
TTAATGGATCTTAAATCAGTGTGCTTCCCTGGGTTTCACTGGCTTTAGTTAATGTGGTGGAGTGTATGTTAATCATTTAAAATAAAAATACACCCTACATTGATTTCCTGTTGGATCAAATTTACAATGACAGACCAAAAAGGTGATTTTCCCCTTCACCCTTCCTGGCAGGCAGGCAGACAGTCAGGCTCTTGTGTTCCGGAGTTCTGAGCTGTTAATCTTTATGTGTTTCAAACGATCCCCTTTCCTACTCCAGAGAGCTGGGTGGCTGCTGCTGTAGCCCTTTGAAGACTGGAGACGGTTAGAAAAAAAAAGAGATCTCTGGACTGAGAGGTAGCAACAGTTGAAGGAATGGCATTTGCATACTGAATGCCAGTGACGTGAAAACTCCCAGACCTCTCTCCCCATTCAGTTGCCAGAATCTGACAGTTTACCCAGACCTTCACCTCCAGGCAGGAGATTGGAAAACTTCTCTGGGAAATTTCTCACCAACCCATAGGCAAATACCTACACTTGCTACTGTGGGGGAAGGAGAGTCAACAAATGGCCCATCCATTTCTCCCTGGACCTAAAGTGAAGATTAAAGTTAATAAGAGTCTCCCACTCTTAATCAAGGGCATTAGTGAAGAAAATAAACAAAATTACTGAATGTGATGAGCATACATTTTAATGGTGGAGACAGAAAATAAACCAAAATAAATGAGTGAAATATAAATGCTTTCAATAAACACTGGGTGGTGATGGTTATTAAATGCAAGTTGGGGAGGGTATTGCAGTAGTAAGTTACGTTCAGAGGTGAAAGTGAAATTACACCCATCAGTTTATGCTTCCATCTTTACCCAGAAGCTTCACACACTGGACTACTTTCAGTTCCTCAGGTGAACTTGGCTGTTCTGGTCTCTAGGCCTTTGTTTTATTTGGGTTCCTTGATCTGAAACACAAGACTCTTCTGCTCTACATTATGTACTAATACCTGTGAAAGAATGAGGTTTGGGGTCAGGGTTAATTAGTTTAGACTCACCTATTTTTATTTAATATTTTTAAAAAATTAAAATTTTTATTTTATTTTATTATAAAAAGTATAAATATTTTTATTTATATATAAACTATATGAGGAGGAAAAAGCTTTAAATATTTTTCTTGTGCCAAGGAAATCCAGTCTTTTATACTGACTGGGTTCATTTAAAACAACATTAGTGAGGTCTTACTGGTTAATTATCACCAAGTTTAACTTCATATAACAAACACAGTTTATAACTTCAACTGAGCAAACACGATTCTCTACAATGACATTCTAAATAAAGTATTTCCCCAGTACAAGTCTCCAGGTCTAAATCAACAACTTGGAACTATAAAAACATACCTCTGAACATTACAGGAATACTCTGTGTCCTATTATCTTACTGAAAGACATAAAACACGAATTTTATGATTTCAAGATACAGAATTATAGATTTAACTTAAATTTAGTGAAAGGTAGCAAGTGTATAAATATTCTCTAACCTCCTCTAATTTTTTTAAACAAAGAATAACAACCAAACTAGTGCTTTGTGAACTTAAAAGCACTTCTGTCACAACTCAAGTTTCTCATTAAACACCATACAAATAGCCTATGGTCTCAACTACAATGTAAAACAAGGATGAGTAAAAAAAAATCAGGAACTTAAGTAATTCTATTTCACCCTCTATGACTCAGTTTAGTCATCATTTCCTCCAGGAAGCTCTCTGTGATCCTGCAAGAAGGGAATTACAACTTGTATCCCCCCCATCATTAGCACATTAAAGTTGGCCATTTTTTTTGTGCCCCCACCCACCTGTCCCCCCAGTAAATTGGATACTTCTCTAGAGCAGTTTGCCTTGTTTTTTGGTTTAATCTCCAGGGTGTAGACACAAAATAAATATTTGTTGCATAAATGACTAAATATGCAAATGAACAAAAAGATAAGCATCATGATAGGGAATTAGTTTATATATTTTTCATCTCAGTAATTATTAAGTATGTTCATTTACAAGATTCAATAGTGAACTTCTGCTCAAATAACATCTCAGTGACGCCTTCTCTGACTATCAGCCTATCTAAAACCGTACCTTGAGTCAATTGCCCTCCCTTTATGCTTCTTTTTGTGACACTTAGAGAACCATTTCACATTCTATATCAACTTCATCCATCTTTCTGCACTAGAATGGAAGTGCCATGTGAGCAAAGATCTGTTTATTACCATTGAATCCTCAGCGCCTAGAATGATGCTTAGCACATGGTGGCAGCAGATGAATCATCCTCCTTAAATAAATTTATTTATTAAGGGGTAATATAAACAGAGAGTAATTGTTGGGGTGAGACTAGAGTTAACTTAGAAGCTTTTGGGTTTGATTTTGTTTTTGTTTTTTAATGCACAGAGTATTGGCTGTTATTTGAAGTCCAGTGGTTTTTAAACGCATTTCAATTTATTTGACCACAGTTCATAGTTGGGATGCATTTTACCTAGTGGCCTGGCACATCTGTATGATGTAACACTTACCTTTAACACATGCAATGCTCTTTTCTTATCTTTCCCTTTCTTTTTCACTTCTATTCTATTTTCCTTTAAAAAAATGCCATTCTGATGCACCCTGATCTAAAGTGCTTTTACTTAATAAAGTACTTGACTTGTTGAACAAAGTAATGATTGGCACAGCAAGTATGTCCTGAAATGTTTCATGATAGCTCTGTTGATGGCTGAAAATAGAACAAGAATTAGTTCCAGCTCAGTGGGCTTATTTTTTTTTAGGTCTTTGGGGTGCACTGATGTCACACAACCCAATTTTTTTCCTAAAGAATTTTGTATATTCAATGTTCCTCATAAAGGAATCTCATACTATGTAAATAAAATTTCTGAAAGTAATGACCGAACATATTAGTTAAATTTTATTTCTTTAGCACATTTAGGGGGAAAAGGAAATTAAAAGTGTTTATATTTAAAGGCTCAAACATAGATGAAAAAATGACTTTGGCTTTGAATGATTATAATAATTCATGGGGCATTATGTTTCTTTAATATCTTAGCATTTTTCTTCATTTTATGCAAGGTAGCGCTTTGGATGGGAGAAGATTTTAGACTCTGAATTTTTATACAAGATTATATAATAATTTATTCCCTAGGAGTGAAAAAAAATTGTGTTATAGTAATCATCATGGTAGGTAATATTCATTAATACTCAAAAGGAAATGGTCCAGACAAAAGGCATATGCAACAATACACAAAAGAGGAAATACAAATACCTAACAGACATATGGAAAAGTGTTTAACCTTACTGGAAATAGAAATTAAAACAACAATAAAACATTTTTTTAACCTATCAGGATAGCAATGATTACATTTTTTACATCTACCTTTTTTTTTTTAAATGAGATATCTAGTGAAAGTGAGAATACAGAGACATATCCATTCATACATTGCTGGTAGGAATGAAAATTGACACAGCCCTTTTAGAAAATAGTTTTACAATGTAGCCTTAAAAATGTTTATTCTCTTTAACTGGTAATTCCCCTTCTGGGAATCTTTCTGAAGTACAAAACTCTGAGATTTGGAAAATGTTTTTCTTCATAAAGTTAGAAATAATAGTATTTATAATAATGTTTAAATAATAATTGCATATTCACATCGTGGACTATTATACTGACATTTAGATGAGGTTTATAGGCGTTTTGACTATTATGAGGAATTGTACATTGTTACAACATTAAGTGAAAAACAGGAAACAAAATATCTGTTTTGTATAGGACACAAAAACTGAATTGGACTGTTTTATTAAATTTCCTGCATACCAGATATTGTGCTAGAGAACATTCTAACTCTGTCTTTCCATTTAAAATCATCTCATGTAGTTCTTTCAACTTGTAGATATATAAAATTTGTTTTCTAGCTGAATTCTGAAAACAGTGACATTGTGACATTTCTTGATTTAAAGGTCTAGAAAAAGAGGCATGAGGTATGAAATTCATTCAAGAATCTACTTTTACCCCCTGGAAATGTCATTATTTTAAGGCAGCATGAACGTGGCCTCATACTCACCAACCAACTCTTTTCTAGAATATGTTGGAGTTGAGGCAGGTGCTTTGGGGAAATATGGTATTATTTTGGACACTAAATTCTGAAAAGCAGACAAATGGGTAATAATTCAGGTCAGCATCTAGGGGGTAGAAAATCGATGACTTAGGTAACTTAACCAGGCATGGCTACAAAGTACGTCAGAAATCTGCAAGCATCATCTTATCTCACTAGTGTCTCTCCTCCCAACAAAAACACACAACTCCAGGCTTTAAGCTGTCTGTTTGTGACATCCCTCCTTAAAGGTTGTCCTTGGTATGCTTGTACTGGCATGAAAATGTCCTCATGAGTGATTGTCTTATTCAACAGACCCTGATATAAATAAACTTCCAGATCTACCAGCCGCATCATAGCTGGGACCACTCAGCCTGGCAAGTAGGTAGATGACAAGAGGGTTGAGTGCTGCACAATGGTAACCAGAGCAAGTAGACTCAAACTTGCAGACAATACAGCAGTTCATGATGATCATTTCACCTTTAAAGGCAAAGATAAGTAGCTATTTTATTCTTAAAGAAAAGTTCTGTGGCAGGAATTGGAAGATGCGGTTCCTATTTTGCAACTGAAAGTATAATTATTTTGGTTGAGAATTGCCTACTGTTCCAAATGTGTATGCTAAAGAAAATCGGGGATAATGCAAAAGTATTTAATTTTTTTGATAAAAGATCATGTGATGAATATTAAATAATTATGGATTAAGGGCCAAATCTAGTTAAAAATGAAAGGAATTTAAGTATCATGTAACAGTTTAAAATGCTTAAAATTTGTATTATTTTAATTACACAATACATATTCATAATAGGTAAGTGAAAACAAGATTTCACTCATCCATAAACCCCGCAGCTAGATACAGATAGGCAGTAACCATTGTTAATATATTAGCACTTATTGGTCTATATAGTTTTTTTCTGCAAATATAAGCTTGTTTTAATTCTTTTAAAATGCAGTAATTCTAGTAATTTTTTTTAAGTTACTAATATATTGTCAACAACTTTCCATGCCAATAAATAGAGTTCTATCACATTATTTTTAATAGTTGCATATTTCCTGCATTATGACTATACTGTAATGTATTTAAGTCAATTTCTCATTTTGGGATATTTATGAACCAATGTTTTTCAGGCTGCAGACTGTGACCCTCAGTAGGCTGTAAAATAAATTTAGGGGGTTACTACTGGCATTCTTATTGCACTTTAAGTATTGTAGTCTTAGCAAATGTCTTATTGAACAATTGATAAGGCAAATGCTTTCCTGCCCATATTCTTCTGTTTTCTAAATTATATTGGCTGTTCTTATAAGTTTAGTCTTTCAGATAGTGTTTAAAGTTATTTTGAATAAGTAAAAGGAAATGATATGGAATTTTTAACGTTAAATTTATAAATTAATCTGGTGATTGGCATCTTTTCTCAATAATGAATATTCTAATTAAGAGATAAATTGTCTCCTCATCGAATCATTTTCTTTTGTGTCTCTGAGAAAAGTTGTAGAGGATTTTTCCTATAGGCTTTCTATATTTCTTGTAAAGTTTTTTCATTGGTGTTTAATATTTAATTTTGCTATAGTGAAAATATTTCCAATATTTTTCCCCAACTAATCACTGCTGTATATAGGAAAAAAACCATTGTTTGTATACTCATTTTGAAACTGAGCATACTGAATTCTAAAAATATTTTCCTCTCCAAATGGTGTTATGAGAATGAGAACGCAAACTATAAAATGTAGCTGAAAAGTTTTGCTGGCATCCCTCTTCTTTCCTCTATTACATTTTATTTAACTGATTTTCATTCCATTAAATATTAATTACTGGCCCATGAAAACAAAAATCAAAGCATAACCTAAGAACATCTGCATGACCAAATCTTCTTGAAAAAGCAGAGTGAATTTCCAAGTAAACATGAGTAAACAACACATAACGGGACTCACCTGCGCTTCATCTTTCGCCCTTTTGTCAGCAGCTACACATCCTGCAACCTTATTGTCCGTAAATAGGAAGAACATAAAGGATCCCTCCAGGTAAACTGTTCCTGCATTCTGACACTGGTTGCTACCTGTGTACATACCATATTGAATGCTATTATTATTTCCTTTTACAGAGAGAAAACTAGGCCCAGAGAGGTTACCTACTTCACTATTCACTTATTAACTTATTCATTCAATAAATTAGTATTGAACCCCGACGATATGCTGACCTGTTCATGTGGCTGTGAACTAAATGAAACCCCCAGCCTCCGGAAGTTTTCATTCTAATGGGGCAGACATGCACAAACAGAAAATTTGTCTTGCTTAACGTTGTACAGCTGAAATGTATAATCGAGGACTGGACCACTGTCTGGATGCAGAGTCCATGGTCTTGACCATGGCATTACGCAACAGTGAGAGAGAAGGGAACAGCGGCCCTGCAGTAGGTCACCTGCCATCTCCTGAAAAGCCTTCAGAGATGGCATAACTTGGGTGACTTGAGCCTGATGCAGGTTGTGTCCTCTTCCCGCAGGTTCTTCCCAGGGAGAGGACCTCTGTCTCCCAGGACAGTCGCCTTGGCCATAGTTAGAATATCATTTTACATGTGCTGATCTTTCCTGACCCCCTGCAGCCAGCTCACTTGCCTTCCCTCACATCCCTGATAGCTCACGTGAAAATTCACACTAAGGTGTTAATGACTGATAGCTTATTTGCACTTTAATTGTGCCCAGTAATGAAACTGATGCCAGGATTTTCACATACATAAAGAACAGTGGGCAGAAATGTTTGAACGAAGTTAGGCAAAAACCTTTCTTATCACTCAAAATTACCCTTAGCAATAGGGTGACATATTAGAATGCTATCATCTGAAGCCACATGGATTACTCTCAGTTGATAAAATTCCCTTTGTCAGCTCCTATGATTCATCCATAAATGAAACCGAGGCTTTTCTTGCTTTGCAAACATAGATATTTGATAGATGCAGATCTTTTTCAAACATCCAGAGCAAATCTCCATTTATTAGTTTCAAGATCTGTCTAGATTTTAGTTTTTTAAAATATACATTTGTATTGTTTAATTCCCTTGAAATCTTTGGAGTTAGGGAGGCTTATACTTAGCCCAGTGTTTGAGAATCTTAGAGACATTATCAAGGATTTAAAGTGCTTTTGTTAAACACTGTTGGTAGTTTCAATACAGGACAAAATCTTTTCCCTGTTATTAATTCAGCTCTGATGTTTGATGTTATTAGTCCCTTGAAATCTGCTTCAAATTTTCAGCTTTAATTAAAAATATTTTTTTCCCGGGATCTGTGAAAGCTGGAGAGGAAAGTGGAAACCCAAAGGAGAAAACACTCAGACACCCCGTAGCCTTTCTATTAGCACTGAACAGAACTGTGGTTTATCCTTCTGAATTCTCTGTAGTTAAGTGGTTTGGGCAGATTTGGTGAGCACACTTGCTATGGAAAACTTTGCACGCCTTTTTTTTTTTTTTTAGTAGTACATCATGTGAAATCCTTGCAAACACAAGGACCTTTTATTTATTAACAAAGGCAACAGTGATTCTAGACAAGCAGCTCACTTGTCTTCTCAAAAAATAAGAAAGAGAATGTGTTCCATATTTCAGTGCAAAGTAACCAGAATAAAAGCTGCATATTGTGTGCTATTTCCCCTTATTTTGCAAATACTTTCTATCAAACAGTGAAAATTATTTATGTAAACTAACTCATGCTTACTGCAAATTACCTAAAAAACAGAAATATTTTTAAGTTGTTCAGGGTCAAGCATTACACTACTGACCAAAATTGAGCCAAGTATTAACTTACCTGTCCTTGGGAATTTGAGATAAAGTAAAGAACCGGTAGGATGATTTTCATACTTTCCTGGATGGGCAATTATGTATTCATCTCACAGACCGGGATCGAGGGCCTCTGTGTGCTGGGCTGTGTGCTAACCACTGGGAATACAGACATAAATAAGACAGGGCCTCTGCCCTGGCGCCTCTCATTTTTGTAAGGGAGACAGGCAGGTAAACAAATAATTACAATAGCAGGAGACTAGAGCTCTGATTAAGAACACCTGGCAGGCACAAAGACTCCCTTTCCCAGGGAGGATGCAGGTCCCAGCCAAACAATGTACTTTGTGGAGTCCAGCTAACACTGCACACCCAGTTACCATTCATTGCCTGGATGCAGGGGTGGCCAAAGACCATAAATGGGGTGATTTAAGGATGCTCTCTGATGCTGGCAACTTGTATTTTAAGAGAGGCTTTCCTGGGGATTTGCTCTATTCCTTTGACCTTTTATCAGTTGGTCTGAGTCTCACAATGGAGCCAGTTATCTCTGTCTTCAAAGACTACAGTAGATTCACTCTAATAATAATAATTTATTGACTGTCAACTATGTGTCTTCAGCTCATATATCACCTTAGAGACTCGCTCAATGACAGAGGTGAAACTAGTGAAGAGTCCCTTGCTTGCATGAGCTCCTTCCAAGTCCTGGTAGGGACCCTACTGATTTATTTCCATGCCCATAGGTTTCTATCAGTGTTGCAAAAAGTAAAACATTTTAATCACAATCAGTTAATACTGAAGGCTACTCTCTGTTTTAACTCTGATTCTCCCTCTGTCATGCTTTCCCTCATGTCAGATGGCTTTGGGGTGGCTATAGGCATTTTTGGTACCTGGTTAAGGGAAATTGATTTAGAGCTCACTTTGTTTGAGTTTAAGGGAAATATTTAAGTGGTTTGTGTCACTTCCTTGTACGGTGAATTGCTAGACATCTGATGCAATGTTAGTTCGCTGGAATACTCTTATCATTTACTGCTGACCACTTATTGCAACATGAAAACATCTCAATACACACATAGCTACAAGACACCCAGCCCCAAAAGATGTGGTCAATATGGGAAGAGAGTAGGTTTGAAATGCATAGAGCAGAGGCTAGTCTGTGGAACAGTTTTTCAAAGCTTATAGCTCCTATATGAAAGAAACTTGAGAAAGGCATTTCCAACTTTGACAATAATTTGGAAAATTTACAGGATTTTACCAAATAAATTGTGAAACTAAAAGAAACTTTTGAAAAAAATCAATAACAAAAATAATAATTATTATTATGTTTTGGTTTACCATTCTATGGGAAATAATGAAGTAAGTTTTAATTATTTTAATAAAAAGTATATTACTTGGGGGGTGAGGGTCGTTCAGTGATAGAATTCTCACCTGCCATGCTGGAGACCCAGGTTCGGTTCTGGGCCCATGGACTTCTCAAATAAAGAAACCAACAAAAACAAATAAAATTCAACAAACGGTGCTACAATAATGGGATACTCACATGGAAAAAGAATGAAATGTGACCCTGCCATACAGCATACAAAAAAAAAGTATACTACTCAACCATTATTATATGAGGAAGTAAATAAGAAGTATGTAGTCAAAATATGTAGATACAGATAGAAGTGTGTCAGGGAGTTAATTAATAAAAATATTGTGTTATTTTTTCTGGATTTTGTGATGCTTGAGGTATATTTTAGCTCTTATAAATTGTTATTTGTTGATTTCTTGTCCCATTTTGAATAAATTTTCAGATTGTACTAGTTTTATATTTGTGATTTTTAAATTCTTTTACTTAAAAACTGCTCCCCAAGTTATATAAGCTTCATGTTCCACAAAATCTGAATTCATAGCTGTTGCCTGACCACCGACTCTAAACTCATCACTCAGTCTTCCTCGCAGATTCCTGAATTTTCATTCGGGGCTGTAGTACTTGCTCACTGCTATCTGATTTTTTTCCTCCTTATAACTATATGCAGTAGCTGGAGTTGATGCTCAGCCCAGACCCCCTTTACCAGCCGGTGAACCCATCCCCACCTTTTGTGGTAGGGCCAAAACCCCTTTACACCTTTCACCTTCTCCAGAGACTGCTCTTGGCTGAGAGCGCTTCACTGGGGGTGGCCATAAAAGCTTCGGCCTCTTGCCTCAAAGCACAGCTCTGCAGGGGTGAGGGGCACTGGAGTCCCCAAAGTCAGGCCAAAACGGGATGCACATTCTTTCTTGGCTCCCCCCTTGGCCATCCAGGTTCCCTCTTGCAGGTTTTTCTTGAAGAGCTCTCCCTCAATAAATCTTGTGCACCTAAATCCCCATCTTGGGCTCTGACAGTGTTTGTTTACTGTCTGCCCCTCTCCTCAATAGAATGTAGCAGGAGCAGGAGCTGTTTTGCTCACTGCCATAGCCCTATTGCTTCGTGCTTGGCACAGAGTGGTTACAATAACATGGGAAGAGATGAATAAACATTGAATGAATATATAAATTCTTGTCACTTCGCACATAATTGAGAGGTGGCTATTAGACACGGGGCGGGGGGGCGGGGGGGATTGAGACCCTGCGAGCTAAGTACCTTGCTAAGGGGGCTGTTAGGGAGTGTCACAGCTGCTACTGAGCCGAGTTGTCCTCTGCTGATACCGCCATCTGACCTCAGGGAAGGGCAGCCTGCATTCTCGGCATCATTCCGATCCAGGTGTGTGCGTGGCCCCTCCCTGATTTGGGGCATAGTAGGCTGTATGGATGATGAAATAGATAATGACTCACAGTTACTGCGGGGCTCGGGACCCATCCTGAGGCCCTTTCCTGGACGCGCTCCCTGCCTCCCTGCAGACTGCCTCCCTGGGAGCAGGAGCAGCCTGAGCCCTGCCCCCGGAAACGCTCCAGGCAATTTCACGGCCCCGAGCCTGGGCTGAGCTTTGGCCAGACCCAGAACAAGGAAAGTATCCTTCTTGTCCCTGTCAGTCTCCCTTCCCTCCTTTCCAACTGACCTATTGTCCAGGGCAACGGACAAGGAGTCATTCCCTTTCCTCCACGTGCCTGCCCTCCATTAAGGCCCAACAAGATAATCTCATAATTCTGGCAATGTACTTCCAAAGTCTATAGGATTCATTCCTAACCCTCTCTACCCCAAATGCTAGTACATGACTCCCAACCCCAAACTGTCTAATATTTTTCAGTCTTGTTTTAGAAAGTTTTCATTTAATTGAGTAATGACCACCTTCTTACAGAAGAGTAGAGTGAGGTACGTGCACAAAGTACTTTATGGTTGTGGGGATGTGATGAACAGTACAAGACCATTATGGAATAGTGCAAAATCAGATCACAAATAAGAAAATTAAACTCTCTATAGAAGGCTGTAATACTTCTGTCCAAGCTTCTCAAAGAAGAGGACAAGAGCGGTTGTTGCCAGCTGGTGTTGGGAAACAGAGAAGTGATGCATTTCCTCTTGGCTGTGGTTCACCGCAGGGGTGCTTATCACCTGAGGGTGCCGCCTCAGCCCAGCTTCCGCCGTGGATGGACCTGGAGGAAAAGCCCTGCCAGCTTCCTACTGCTGTTCTCTTATATCTCCCCCGACCTCTCCTCTTTATCCCTGTCTTCTTCCTCCTATCTTTCTCTTTCTTGCTCTTCTGATCCTTCTTTTCTTGCTTTTTCCCTTAGAATTTCAGATTTGATCAGTGTCCTAGGGCTGTCATCAACTAAGTGGCTTAAAACAACAGAAATGCATTGTCTCACAGTTATTGAGGCTAAAAGGCCAAGATCAAGGGTTCGGCTGGGCCGTGCTCCCCCTGCCTGTTCTAGCTTCTCATGGTTTGCTGGCAGTCATCGGCTTCCCTTGGTTCACAGACGCATCACTCCAATCTCTGCCTCGGTCGCTACATGGTCAGCTAACCCCCTGTGGTTTCTCTTTGCCCCTTCTTATAAGGGCACTGGGCATACTGGATTAAGGGCCCATCCTGCTCAGTATGACGTCATTTTAATATAACTAATTCCATCTGAAATGACTATTTCCAAATAAGGTCACATTAAACAGGCTACTTCTTTGTCAGGGTCTGAGATTTTACCCTATTTGTAAGCCAATATGTTAGCCTGCTAATAATTTCATGGATACTAGCAGAAGACATGAGACTCCAGGGTCAGAGACAGAGGTCTTGATTCCTCATTGCACAGCAAGCAGCATGAGTTGCACGTTCACACTGGTTCCCCTTGCTCCCCAAGTCCCATGGAGGCGACAGGAAGGGGTCCAGGTGGATGCTGCAAATGTAATGGTTGTGCAGCTTAGCCAAGAAACATGGAGCTTAGGAATTCACCACTATATATAGCAAGCCTATTCTTTGTCCTGGAGGAAGATGTTACCCCATCTCAAGGTATTCACTGTGAACAGAATGCTGATAAATGGCTCAAGTAAAGAATGTTAGGGCCTCTGCTTTCTTGGCATATCTGCCAAGAATATGCATGGACAGTCAGGGCCCATCATGAATTGCCTGTCCCAATAGTCTTCATCTGTAAAACAGATACTAATAACATCTAACCCTAAGGATGTTATGAGGAGTAATTGAGATAATCTATAGCAAACTTGGAAACTGAGGCTTTTAAAGAAGTTAGTAATACCTGGCACTGAAAGTGAGCAATAAGTGGTACACGGGTGATTCAGCAGTAGAATGCTCTCTTTCCATGGCAGGAGGCCTGGGTTCGATTTCCAGACCATGTACCCCCCAAAAAAGTGAGTAATAAGTATAAACTATTGTTATTGATAGTAGTAGCAGTAGAAGGAATAGGCATTGAATAAATGCTTGATGAATTGACAAGGTGGTGTGCAAGCAAAATAAGAAAAATATAATAATAGGTAACACTAAGATCTTACTGTGTGAGATACTATTTTAAGCACTTTTCCACATATTACTTAATAAAAGTCTGATGTAGGTACTGTGATTTTCTGGATTTTACAGATGAGAAAACTGAAGCTCAAAGGTTTTTTTTTGCCCAAGGTCATACAATGATGGAACTGGGATTTGAACCTTGTGTAACTGTATCCGATATCAAGTACTTATTACATTGTCCTCTAGGAGATGGATCTTTAGTAGGAAGACAAATGTTCTTTCCCCTTATTTTCTTTAGTGGACTGTCCTTGAGGTTCAGCCTTTCTTAACATTAGAGTGGGAAGCTCTGTTAAGGTTTCTCCTTTGCTGAGAAGTCAGAGGGCCACCTGACTGGCTTTCAGTAAGCTGTCGTTCCTTCTAAAGACTAGGCCAATGGTTCCCTGACATTGGAGTGATACAGGCAAGGAAAACTGCTACCCCACCCACTCAGTCCTCAAAATGGGAAAGAAACATCTGTTTTGCCAAAATTTAATCAAACACGAACTTTACAAAACCACAACCATAACAGTCATTAAAACTCCCCACCCCTCTCATACACATACACATTAACAATACCAAAAAGATAGGAAAGGCATGATCTCAGAATAAAACACAGCCTTTTTTTTTTAAGGACTATTGGGAACCTGGTTCCAATATACAGAAATATTAAATTGTTCTTTTCTTATTTCAATAACTGCTAAAGGCCTCAGTGCCTTGAAGCCTCTTACCTAAGTGAAAGGAGACCTCAGAGTGCCAAGTGTCCCAGCCCAGTTCCTCGGGGTTCCACTCTGGGGTTTGGAGGCCAATGCCCCAGCTAGGAATAAGGAGGATGTATTGCCTGGCCTGGTGCTTGGCATGTACACCTTCCAGGTGAACCTGTAATGGAATCCTGGGTCCCAGTGGAATAATATCTACGCACAAATAGCACAGCTACACGAAAATGAACTTCAAAAGATTAAAAATATAAATGTAAAAAAAACCCAACAAACTAGAAGAAAATAAAGACAAATAAATGTACAATTTAAGAGTGATGAACTTTATAAGAATACCTCAAAAAACTATGAATCAAGAAGGAAAAGACTAATAGACCACTGGAAAAATGAGCAAAAAATATGAACAGACCAATTTTCGAAAGAGGGACAACAGTCTAACGTACACATGAAAAAAGTGTTCAATCACACTGATAATGAAGGATATGCAAATTAAAATTATGAGTTCCCATTTTTCATCAATGAAATTTGAAAAGATTAAAAAAAGAGAGCATAGCGATGGTAAGGGGTGAGAAAGGCACTCTCATTTATCGTTAACAAGGATTGTAAATTGGGATGACCTTTGGTAGGAAAAATTATCCAAAATTTGGGAGGCAAAAATATGATAGCGTAATCTTCATTTCCATGCTTCATTTCCATGTATAAGGCCATCTAAGGATCAACTGACCCAAGGTCAATTGAACTTTGACTTACTAATTATTATAGAGCAGCACATTTTACAACTCTGTAGATTTAGATTTTAACTTGGAGAAATTGATAAAATGCTAATATTTGTGTCTAAGGAATATACAAGTAATTTTTGTCCTGTAAAAATGAAAATTATTTCTGCTCTGGAAAGAAGATAATACCAAAGGTTATGGTTTATTGTCCTGTAGTATATTAATCCAGTTTATATCTAATGTAGCAAAAAAAAATTTTCCCCACTAATATACACATTATTTCTCATATCTTTTTTGAACCAGCTTTGTTATACTGCTAGTTTTCTTAATGAATTAAAATTAAAAACTTGACCTGCATTTGCTATTTATAGGAAAACTATTTCTTAAAATTTTGAAAATTATATTTTTTGTAGTTTATAGGAGTACAATTTGGTCATATATGTTAAAGTCTTAAAAATGTATATGCTCTGTTACCTAGCAATTGCATGCCTAAATATTTATCCTAAGGAGATATGAATGTTTATGGAAGAGCTATGTATAATACTGAAATATCAGAAACAATCAAAATGTGCAACATTAGGGAAATGATTACTACCTAAATGTGTTTCAAGAATAATTGTTTCTGGGTAAGGAGAGTTTGTAAGTTTTAAAATGTTCTTCAATCCTGTACCTGTTTTTTTGTATCACTTTTGAAAGAAGAAACAAGAAAATCTGAAGGTCATGACGTATAGTTATACTGTTCTGATTGTTGAGGTCGTTAACCCCAGGATATAATATTCCCTCTGCTCCAGTCCCTGCTACTACCTCAGGGACTTTCAGAGTCCTCGATCAAGACTAATCCAATACTCTAGCTTTTCACTTCCTTTATATTTCAGCTACCTCTTCTTCACTTATGTAATTCATTCCAAACCGTCTTCGTCCATCTCTGAAACATCTGTGTTTTTCTTCTTTGTTTGCATTTATATTAAAATGTTTTTACTGTTTTTCTGATTTATAAAAAGTAACATATATGCTTACTGAAAAAAATTTCAGAAAATACACAAAAATTAAGAAAAGAAAATTAAAATATTGCAATCCAGGAATTATGACTCGGCATTTTTGTAAGTAATCTTTAAAACTTTTTGCTATGAATATGCAGTTTTCTGTTTGTTTCCTTTACCAAAATGAGGTCCAACTATTTATTTTATTTTTATAATCTGCTTTGCCACTCAACAATTTATCTTTAAAAATCAATAAATACAGATCTACAGCATTATTCTAATGGCTGCAAAACAATTCATTGTATGGCTATAACATTCTTTATCTAGCCCAGAATGTCTCAACCTTGGCACCATGACATTTTGAACCAGATAATTCTTTGTTGAGGGAGGCTCAGTTGTGCATTATAGGGTGTGTAGTAGTACCCTGTCTTCCACCCACTAAATGCCAATTGTGATCATGGAAAATGTCTCCTGAGAGCAATACTGCCCCTGGTTGAGAACCACTGATCTAAACAATCTGCTGTTGTGGGAATACTTAAATTTTATCTACTTCATCACCATTAAAAGCAATGGTATAGGGTGGGCCTCAGTGGCTCAGCAGGCAGAATTCTCGCCTGCCATGCTGGAGACCTGTGTTCGATTCCCAGTTGCCTGCTCATGCAAAAAAACAAAAACAAAAACAAAACAATGGTGCATTCAGGGCAGGCCATGGTGGCTTAGCAGGCAGAGTTCTCACCTGTCGTGCCGGAGACCCGGGTTTGATTCCTGATGCCTGCCCAAGCAAAAAAAAAACAATGGTGCATTCAAATATATATAACCTCTGAGCACGTCTTCAAACTACATCCATAGCATAGATACCCTGAATGGAAGACTGCATTTAAAATTTTCAAGGTCTATTCTCAGATTGCCTTTCAGAAATGAAAGGTTGTGTCAATTTATACTGCCATTAAAATAGCAGGAATGTCATTTCACCACATCCTGCCCAATTCCGGTTACTGTCAATCATTTCAATCTTTCCCAACATAAGCAAAACAAAATATTAGTCCTTTTAATTTGAAATTTTTTTATTGCTAACTAGGTTGATAACTTTTAATATGGTTATTGGCCATCTGTATTTCTGCTTTTGTGAACTGCTTATTAATGTCCGTTGCCCATTCTTGATTTTGTAAGAGTTATTCATTCTTTCTTCCAGTTTGTCATCTTTCTGGTAACCTTTACACTGTTTTTGCCTGTTCAGAAGGTACACATTTTTATGTTGTCAACTCATCAGTTTTTTATTATGGTTATACTTTAGTGGTGTTATGTTTAGAATGATCACCTCTGAAATCTTCTAATGCCTTACTCTCTTAGACCAGCCTTTTATTTTTCCATTATCTTTCACACTAATATTCACTAAATCTTCTGACCTCTAGACCAATGTATCTCAAACTAATATTCACTAAATCTTCTGACCTCTAGACCAATGCATCTCAAACTTGAATGTATACACAGATCAGCAGGCTTGGAGTGGGATCTGAGATTCTGAGTTTCAACAAGCTCCCAGGTCATGCTGATGCTGTCCCTGGACCACACTTTGAGTCACCAGGTCCTTGACCTTCAGACCCTCGATCTTTTGTACTAGACACCTCCATTCTCTTATTGCTCTCTTCTGAATTTGCTTCCCTTCCTGCCTAGTTGAACCACAAGGGCAACTATTTCAACTGTATCTCACAAGTACCCATCTCTCTGTTTTTCAGTAATAACAACCCTGAAAATCCCCATCCCAATACTGATGAAGCCACCCATTTTCTCCAGTCTCCAGTCACAGCACCACTAAAGGAAATCATCTAACTGCCACTTGCTTTTATTACAAATGTATGATTTCTAAAGTAAAATCAGCAAACCTTCAATTACTTCCTAGTCAATTCCTTTTCCCATTCTTTACAGTAATTTTGCCCAAATTTAACTATCTTCTCATGCCCCATTCTCCCTCTTCAGAGATCATTCCTCAATCAGTGGACAACAATGAATGGAGAAATGCTACAAAACCATCTTGTAGAAGTCACATCTAGGATAGTAATTGCTGTACACTTTTAAAAATCCACATAAAAATCCCACAATCGAAAAAAGTCACATTGGGTGCTACGACCCTGGCTTAGTGGCAGAATCCTCTCCTGCCATGCCCGAGACCCAGGTTTGATTCCCGATGCCTGCCCATGCAAAAAAAAAAAAAAAAGATTTTTTTTCTAAGTCTTAGTAAATTCTGCTTAAAGTCTTATGAATTAAACTAGATTTATTGATTCATTCATTTATTTAACAAACACCTTATACAGTTCTTACTATGTGCCTGCTTACTTTGCTTGGGTATGTACACTATTATTTCCATTTTACACACTAGGAAACTAAGGCACAGCCAGTTGATAACAGCCACTAAATGTCCAAGTGAGGATTAGAAACCCAGGTCCACTGGCGCCCTGCTCTGCTGCCTTGGAGTTATAGAAGGCCTCAGGGATTCTTTAAAAATCAATTCTAGGAATGGTGTCGGGTATCTGTAATAAACTGGGGGCGGACGATCACTTCAGCGGGTCTTAACTCTTGAAGGCACTCAAGATTCGCTCAAGGTAGTTTTTTTTTTTTTTTTTTTTTTTTTTTTTTTTTTTTTTTTTTTTTTTTTTTTTTTTTTTTTTTTTTTTTTTTTTTTTAATACTCTTTCCTGGGCTTCACACAAAATTCTGTTCAATGAATCTGGAGTGCGCCCCCGGGCATCAGGATGTCTAATCTGTTCATCGGGAATGTTCTCTCACATCAATGGTTTTCAAATTTTTTTAATTCACCAGACCTTTTTGGAGACCTGACCGGCTCGCTAAAAAACATCGGGTGGCGTTTGTCAGTGTGTGTGTGTGTGTGTGTGTGTGTACGTGTGTGCGGCGGGTGTCTTAGAGCGCGGTGGCCGCGCCACAGCCTGTCTCTCAGTGAAGTCCCCGTCCTGCCTGTGCAGACACAGTCCACCCCATTCTTCCAGCGGGAGAAAAGAGCGAGAGAGAACCGAACCTGGCCTAGGGAGTACTGGAGCGCAGCGCCAGATGTACCTTACTCTGCTTTCTCCACGCGGTTTCCTATTTTAAATTTAACTCTGAGGTACTTAAGTATCTTCCATCATAAACAGCTGCCGGAAATTTTCCTTGGCTCTACACTTGACGGCATTTAAAATTTACACGCGCGCGCACACACGCTTTCTTCTTTCTTCAGCCCCACGCAACCGCACAGGCGGCTGCGGCGCCGGCGCCTGGAAGCGCGGCTCCCGCGCGGGGCGCACCTGGGTGAGTCCGCGCCTGGCTCAGGGCGCCCGGGATTCGCGCCGCGCCCCGGGACTCCGCGTGAGTCGGAGCACACACGCCGGCACCGCCCAGTGCGGGAAATCGCTCAAGCCCTAAACGTCCCCAGACTCGCAGGAGCCGAAGACGTCCCAAAAGAGCGTGTGCCCCCTCGGCGGAGCGCCCTGGCCTCCCTCAGCGCCCGCGGCGGTGGTCGAGGAGAGGACACACTTCCAACCTGGGACGTCGGCGAGACCGAGACCGCGACCGACAACTCGGACTTCCGGCCGCTCTCCGCTGCCCGCCCCCACAGGCCGCCGCGCCTCCTGGAACCCAGCTCCGCGCGGGCCACCGCTCACCTAGGTGCGAAGGAGGCGGAGACACCGGAGTTCGGTGGTTCGGCCCCGCCCGGGAGGGACCGGCGCGCGGCGCCTGAGTGGGCCGGTGCGACGTCAGTCAGGCGCCAGGGGTGGGGCCCGGGCGCGTCCGCCCCTTGGCCGGGCTATAACATGGGGCCCAGCGGGGCGGCCACTGGCGGGTTTGGATGCGCGCCGGGGCCGGGGTAAGGTTGAGGGCGCGCGAGGCGGGGCGCAGCTGCTGCAGCTGCTGCAGCTGCCGGGTGGCGGCGGGTGGCGGAGACGCTGGTGGGAAGGGCGGGGGGTGCGGGATGTAGGGACCTTAGGCTGCCGGTCGCTGTTTGCATTGCTAACTCCCGGAGGTGTTGCTTCCAACTTTTACTACTTTAGGAATCTGGGAGCTTACGTCTTACGGAGAATCTGACACTCGAGTCCTTAGCCGGGCCTTCCCTCTACCCATAACATCTCTCATCTCTTGTCAGCTTTATTATTCTTTTTATTCATATCTAGAGCATGGACTTCGCGCACCTCTGGCTAGGGCTGATGCTGCCCTTGGTAGCTGCGCTGGATTTCAGCTACCACCACCAGGAAGAAATGGAAGAGTTTTTGAAGAATGTTGCCCAAAACTACAGTTCTATCACTCACTTACACAGTATTGGGAAATCTGTGAAAGGTAGGGTCCGTCTCCTCACACTTTCCAAAACCCCAGTCCTCCCCTCCATTCATTAAATATACTCCAGCTTCATGTCCTGTCTCCGTGAAGGTCCTCTGAGGGTCTCCAAGATGCTAAACCATCGTTGCCTTGCGTTGGGGTTGTTTTCTGCTTCTGTTTATTGTTTTGTTGTAATTCGTTTTGTTTAGTCGGGGGGAGTAATAGGAAACCTGAATTTTACGAAATGTCTCCATTGTAATTCGCTGTCCTTGAGTCCTTTGCATTATTGGAGCTCTGTTGTCTTTGGGGATCCTGGATATATTCGTTAATTTGGAGTCTCTATTTTAGCTCCTTTTTAAGATAAACATCTCCCAAGGAAGTCCGCGTATCCGTCTCACGTTTCCCTTTTTGTTGGCTTCTTTAAGTATAACTGGACAGTTAATATCACTTCTTTCAAGTGTCCTAAAACTAACAAAGGGCAATTCTGTTGGTAATATTTCTATGCCATGTATAATTAGCTCTATGGCTTAAAGTTATGCAAAATTATCATTTCTACAAATTCCTTTTAATCTTAAATAATGCAATTCTATTGGTAAGATTTTTCATGTTTAGCCCTATTGCTTAAAGTTGTGTAAAAAAAAAGGTGGTTCTAATACTGATTAAAGTCTGCTTTAAAAATGTAAAGATCACCAAATGTTGAGTCTATGGCTAGGACTGGAACCCAGGTCACTTTGTTTCCAGGCTTAGAAGTTTTGGGGACGAGCCAAAATAATTTTATCTGTTATTTTTATTTCTTAATCCACCTTGATAATATTGACATCCCAAAGAGGTTACCGGAAAACTTAATGCTTAAATAAAAAAAATTTGTAAAATATGCAGTTTGCATCTCAATTCTTTGTAAGATGTGTTCAAACTCTACCTGGATTTTAGCTCTGAGCTTTTAAGCAAATTGGGAGTCTCTTAATTACCATATTTTTAAACAATTTCCCAAAAAATTAAGGTATGAGTTTTTGTATTCAAGAAAAAGTATCATATAAATATACTCATGTGCATTCAAACTAAAAATCCTGGCCATGTGTGTAATGGTACCTTTGCTTTTAATCAATACTTAAGAGTTAGTACCAGAATTACTCTATATTGCTCTATAATCCAAAATTATGGAGGCTGGACATATGAGAAATCATATCCTGAATCAGTATATGTATTCTTACTTCTGAAATCATTTTCCCCTGGGGCTAGAGTAGAGCAATTAAGAAAGATCTAAGAATACTTAATTATATTAATAAAGGAAACATAGAACACAACTATCTTGAATTATTGTTCAGTCATGATTTAAACCACAAGATGATGAAGATGTTGTTAATTTTAAGTACTAAATAATTTGGTGAGTTTTTATGTTTTCAAGCACAAGGCATTTGTGAAAGAAAGCTGGGGACTCTCTTTCCTAATGTGAACCTGCTATTCTGATCTATCTAGCATGTTCTCAAGCCACACTAAATAATGAAAGCCAGCAGGTTTAATGTTTTTTTGCTTTGTATGCACTCTTGTGGTTGGTTAAAGGATTGAAGAGTTATCATGTAAAAATAAAAGTTAACACTAGTGGTCAAATATTTGTGTTGCATATGTTGCTCTGAATAATTACTTGGATTAGGAAAAATTCCAAATCTGCCATTAGATTCCACATGGTATGTTAACCTGTAGTCACTAGTAATGCTGTGTGACTAGTGATGGTGTTTCTTTGTTGATCCTGTTTTTCACTATGTAGGCAATTCACCCTTCCCTCTGATTTGGTTAGCAACAAAGGATTTACCATATGTGTTATTTATTTTTCCTTTTTTATTATGAGCATGAGTTGCCTTACCGAGAAAGGTAAGCAATATTCTATTTTGTAAATGCATATCACATACATTTTCATTGTTGTAATCAGGCATTATATGCTGATATAATAGGCCATCATATGTTTTATATGATATTAAAAGATAAGTTTTCTTTTTCCATTTATATTCATTATATATTTCCATGAATTGACAAAGTCAACAGATGTGTTTGAATGTTATCTTCTTGATTATGTCATTTTGCTCTCTTTGGGGCATCTGTATAGTTTCTGATTATCTCTGTTATAAACAGTGATGTTATAAAACCATTGATAAATGCCATAATTACCTTCTATTAAAATTGGTGAATTTTTTCAACTTATATTTTTCAAATTTTGAAACCCACACAAAAATTGAACACACGTATGACTTTTCACCTAGATTCAGCAATTGCAGGTTGACCATATATCACTTGAGGCTTTTGGAGGAAAATGCCATTACCTAGTGTCTTAAAGAAAATGGTAGATAAAAAAAAAGAAGCAATTAAAAAAAAAAGAAGGATTGACAGCTGAGTTGAGAAAAATCAGAAAAAGTGCACTGTTTATTCATTCAGTCATTCCTCTACTAGTTAAGGGAGTATTTTCCTTTTTTGCTCCTAATACCTTTGTCTAGTAGGATGCCTGGAACATAATCATCTATATCTGTTTATTGAATTGATTGAACATTTGCTGAGTGAAAGCCATGTGAGGCAAGCAAAGCTATTTGTTCCATCAGGGAGCCCCCTTTCCAAAAACAAATGTGTTTATTGTGGATTTCCAAGACTTGGCTTTCCCACCCACCCACCCATTCCATCAAAAAAAAAAAATTAATGAAGTTTCTGCCATCTCTGTTTTAAGAATCTTTTCCTTCTCTCTGCTAAGTCTAGCTTTCATTTTATCTGGAAAAGAAAAGAGGTAGATAAGAATAGTAAATAATATCTGTTATCAAATACTTTCCATTTATTAGATACTTTAATAGATTATTTTAATCTCAACTCAAAGTAGGCACCATCCTCATTAACAGAATAGATTTAATGAGGCACAGAGAGGTTAATTACCTCACAGATCATACAGGTAGTAAGTTTTAGAAGAAGGATTTAAACTCAGGTCTGCTCATCTCCCAGAGGCTTACATGGAGATTGAAATCCTTAGTGAAGGATTTTAGAGTCATAGTTTGGATACATTTGATCTGAAATTTAGCTCTGCCAAAGATTTAAAGCAGCACTGTTCAATACAGTTGCCAGTAGCTACATGTGACTTATTAAGCTTTTGAAATGTGACTACTCCAGACTGGAATGTGTTAAAGGTGACTTTAAAGACTTAATACCAAAATAAAAAACAAAAACTAAAATATATCATTAATAATGTTTCAATATCTATTAGATGTTGAAATAATATTTTTTATATACTGGGTTAAATAAAAAATATTTTAAAATTAATTTCAACTGTTTCTTTTTACTTTTGTAATGTAGCTACTAGAACATTTGAAATTATACATTTGATTTGCATTATATTTTTATTGGGCTGTGTTGATCTAGAGACCAGTTTGTTTTTAGTAATTTTTTCTGAGCACAAAAGGAATTCAAAGTCATTTAGAAAATTTGGAAGATAAAACAAAGCACCAAGAAAATTAAAATCTCACCACCCAAATGAAACATTTAGTAGATTGTAATTATACTATGTACACTGTTTCATCCCTTTCCCCCCTACTGAGCCAAATATATATTTGCCCATGCAAACATGATATTTCTAAAACTTGATTTGTAACGTCTGCTTTATGTTCTATTAATGAATGAACCATTGTTTATTTGACCTATACCCCCACTGATGGATCTTCAGTTTGTTTCTAAACTTTTCCTATTGCAAACAATGCTATAGTGAACATCCTGGTACCTAAGACAGCAAAGTTGTTACAATACAGGTTTTTGAACCATAGTGCCCAAATTCTTGGTTATTAGAAGGATGCCTGACATGTAATTAAGTGCTACTGTTACTATTATTATTAGGGATACCTTTCCAAAAAAGAAAGTACTAAGTTGAGCAGTTTTAAATATTTGATACATATGGCCAAATTGCCTTCCAAAAAGATTGTACTGATTTATAATCCTACAAGAAATGTATGCTTAACAATAAAGAAACAAAACATTTCTTCCACTAAAAGCATACTGGCTTGAGAAGTTAGTATGGTACTATTTCTCATTGTCATTTTTAAAGTATTAGGAAGAATTTCTTTCTCCAAGAACTGTCACCTTCATATTCATTAAACAGATATTTGTTGAATTTCTCTTCCAGGAGTCTTCATACTATTTCAGATGCTCAGAAATCTCTCTAGGGGCTTAGGCGTATTCACATACTGTATTCATGTGCACAGGTCTACTGCACTTGACCGGGTAGATGTTAGCTAGTGATTTACTTTCAGAAAAGTACCTTGTAAATACAATTTTGCCACAAAACTTGTTTTTCTATCACATTCTGCTTATTTCCTAATAATCAGAAAGCCAGTTTGTTTGAGATGTATAAAATGCTCATTGTAATGCAAATGTTTATATATTGAGGACTAAATATTAAGAAATATTTAGCAAATTTTCCCCTCTTTAACTTGAATGCAAAGTCCTTTTCTGAGACATCTAATATCAACCTTGTTTTATAACTATTCATATTTTCTTAAATACATTGCATCCTCTATCATCCAAGAAAAGACCTGTATTAAGTGCTTTTCATATACTGAGGGATCTATGGAATTTCTTGGAAACTTTTGGCATTCACAGTTTCAACTAAAGCAGTTGGAATTCTATCTTTTGGTGTAGTGTTAGAATGTTTTGTCTATATGTCATAAGTCTGGTTATGAGGCAAAAGGAGAAGGCTGAGATTGGTTTGCACAATTATAAGGCACCCACCTACCAAGCCACTGATTTGAGAGGTGGAAACAGTGGTTCTCATCAAAAACAGTATCGCCCCCTAGGGGGAATTTTGAAAATATTGGGGGGAAAGTTTAGAACATAACATAATAGTCATTGGAGGGAGGAGATACAGCCATTCAGTGGGCTTGGGTCAAGAATGCTACCTGTGAGCAATGCACTGAATAGTCATGCACAATGAAAAATTGGCCTCCACAATTTTCTAATGTCCTCCATGGATGAAAGACCAGCTTATAATGATCTGAGCCTAAAATCAAACTCTGCTTTATTTGCAAATACAAAATACTTTTTCCTGCCATTTTAATATATACTGAAACTTCCAGGATTGCAATTATGTGGAAATTGAGGGAAAATTATATTTTATTTTGCTCTAAACTTAATCAAGAGAGGTATGATATATAGAAAATCTTGATACCAGTGACCACATACCTGAATCAGTCTGCATTTATTAAATATGTGTTCAAGGTGACTCTTGAGAATAGATATGAGCATCTGACTTCTTTCTTAAGACATGTACTGGAGTTGTGCCCAAGTTTTACATATTGAAACCATATTTTATTAGAAATATTTTCTACTATTTCTCCTTTATATAGTTTGACCTTTATATGGATATTTTTGAAATTGTGTATGTACGTATATTTTCTATGAATTTTCTGCCAGCATAGTAAAGGAGGAGTTGCAAATTTTTGGGCATGTAAAAAGCAGCATAGTATGAAAGGATTGTGAATATTAGTCTAAAATCACAGACTTAGAGAGCTGATAAGGCCCCACTTCAGGTTTACATAGCCAACATCCAAAAGGTGCTTAGTTTCTTTCTTAATCAGTGAACATGTGTGTCCAGAGATAACACTGGTGACAGCAGTATCTAGAGTTAAAAAATACCTTCCATCAGCCCTGTTTCTTCCTTTCATGTGAATATACTTAGCGTGCCCCTTTTTCTAAGGCTACAGAGTAAGAAAGTAAGATAAAAAGAATCTCAAAGTGAAATTAAAAAAAAATTATATCAAACACCAGCATGCATTTGGGTTAGGGGAAGGAGAACAAATCTAATCTTTCTGTCTAGTGATTTTAGACATTCGACATTCCTCCTAGCTCCCTAGTAATTAAGTGTAATACAGTAGTTTGCTGAGAGGTGAGTAACTCCTAATTTGAGTTTGTATTAAAATAAAACTAACTCAAGTTGCAAATAAAAAGGTTTTCTCATCTCTGTTTCCTGAGGACTATTGCAGGTCCAACGTTTTAAAAGTAAAAACATTCTGCTCTTTGACCCTTCACAGATTTACCTTCCTCAAGCTCCACTGGAGGGCTCAGTTTCCACTGCATCAAAAAGATGTCGCTGTTTCAGACAAATTGCTTACAGACTCGGCTCCACAGACTTAGTGCCAGCTTTACCCAAAGCTGAACATAAAGGCCTTGGTGGTGGTAGTGCTTACACACATGAAAGGTTAACCTGTCTTCCACCGAAAAGAATTCAGTAGAAGAAACCAATTACATAACCCTCTGTTTGTTTCAACTAGTTGCTTAGACAGTTTTTTTATTTGTCTGATAGGAATCTCCATGAAGATGCTAGAACCACACTTAAAAGATCTAGTCACAGCTGAGGCAATATAGACTGACGGCTATCCAAAGACATAACCAAGACTCCTTTCCAACAAAGTGCTCAGGGATAGGTATGAGTATGGACGGGAGGAATTTAGCATCGCATCGCATTTTTAGAGCTGGAACAGATGTCGGAGATCATTTGATCATTTTTTTGGTTAATTGAGACAGTTCAAAACGTTACCTCCTCCAGGAAGCCTTTTTTCTACTATCCTTGTCAGGGTTAGACTCTCCATGCACTCTTCTTCTGAGCACCTTCCAGCAGCTCTACATTTGTTGCACCTGCGGGGAAGGGCAAGGCTTTGTTCATCTTTGTATCCTAGACCTTAATAGGTGCTCTTATTACTTGACAAGAGCTTTTCCATGCTTAAAAAATAAAACATATGAATGTGAATATACTTTGACATAATATATAGTATATTATAGTATAAAGTATAAGGATATAAGTATATAGTATGTATATTTTTATATAGCTACATTATATTTGATGTATGTAAGTAATTCGGTCTCTCAAAAATGATATTATTTTCCTACCATAACCTTTTTTGCTAAATAGTTTTAATGTAGGTAATATAAAAACTTGGAGAGGTAGAATTGGAGGACTTCATTATACCACAGCTCAAGAGAAGTCACTGGAATGTAAGAGGAAGCTTTGGAGAATTTAGTACCTGACAGGCATAAAGAGCATAACTGACCAAACACGTATTAACAGAAGAGAAAGTACATATAGGTGATGCCCTTACCTGACCTCCAACTGCCTCCCCACCCCCACCCCTCTCATTAAGAAATAAAGAGTTCTAAGTAAATATCCTTGTTTATACTTAAGAGGTCTAGGAACAATTCAAGTGTCTAGTTAGAAAATATTTTTTAAAAAGAGAAAAGATCATGTAAAAAGGACTTTTTCCCCCCACAAGTTAAGCAGAGGGTCAAAATCCCCAAAGAATAGAAATGAGACTAGTGTGGCTGAAGCATATGAGCAGGCTAAAGTTGTATTTCATGAAGTTGGGGAGCTGTGTGGCGGACAAATCATAGGGGGTCTTATAAGCCAGCTCAGACATGAAGAGATCAAATCATGTTCTAAGAATAATGGCGAACTATTGAAGGGTTTTAAGCCAAGGAAGAATGTAATCTGATGTACATTTCAAGATCACCTTGGTTGCTGAGTAGAGAATTAGAAAGAGGCAAGAATAAAAGCAGGAGGGATAGACCAATAATAATAATCTAGGCAAAGAACAGTGGTGACTTGGATTAAGATGCTATATTAGAAGTAAAGGGAAATGGAGGGATTAGAGATTTATTTTGGAAATAGAACCCATAGTACTTGCTAATGGATTGGGGTTGCAGGGATGTTGAAGAAAAGAGAAGAATCATGGATGAACCTTAGGTTTTATGCTTGGATGACTGAGTATGTGGAGTGTCATTTATCACGATGGGGAAACTGGAAGAGGACGGGCTTATGTAATGTTTGTTTTATTTGAAATTGAAATACTTAGCAGACATCCATTGAGGATGTCAAGTAAGCAGTAGGGTGTGTGTGGAGCTCAGGTCTGCCAGTAGAAATAAACTTGGGAGTCACCAACATATGGAAACTCACGGGACTGATAAAATAATCTAATGAGAAAATAGAGATAAAGGAGGCCCGAACAGAGTTATAGGACACTCTAACATTTAGAGGCTAGTAGGATAGAGAAGCCAACAACATGGATGGAGAGAATATGAGATAGGAGGAGGATCAGGAGTGGAGTTCCAGAAACAAGGAAGGGGAGTGGCTCAAGGAGGAGGTGGTTTCTGGGAACCACAACCACCATCTAGTGATTCACTGGATGGACTCACGACTCAACGTAAAGATATACTCACAGCTGAGACTTATTACAGCAAAGGAAGGTGTGAGAAAGAGCAGGATAGAGGTGTGCATAGACGAAGGCTGGAGAGGTCAGAAGACTTGCCTGTCCTTCCTCCATGGTGATCGTGTGAATGCGTGTTTCTCTCCGTCTGTGAATTGCAAATAAAAGTTCTTATACCAGGAGCTGGTCATGTAACTATGTGATCAGCCATGGAGTGGACCCCGAAGGCACGTAACTATGTGATCAGCCACGGAGTGGACTCCAAACTGCATACCTGGTGCACATCAGGAATCTTCACGTTAACGTTAAACAGTGCTGACGGGAGCTTGGTACATCCTGACTCACTGCCTCCGGGAACAAAATAACATGACCAATTAGTGAGCATTGCAGGAGTTTAGAGCTCAGAGGCTCAGGGTTTGGTCAAGGGCTCTGTCATAACTGCAGGTGTTCCTAGATGCAATCAAGAAGTGAGTGAAACAGCCGGTCTGCATTAACTCTTTCCTCACAGAGCTGTGGTTAGCCGCATCAGATGCTGCTCTGAATCAACACTGAGCACCGTAAAGTTAAGTAAGAGGTGAAATTCTATCTCTGGACAGATTCATTCAATTTATTCAGCAAACATTTATTGCATGTCTGATACAGTTTGTGGCATGTGCTAGCACTAGGAATATAGAGGTAAAGAAGTTAGACATGGCCTTTGCCCTTATGAAGTTGACAGTCTGAGGGGGGTGTGTGGGAGGAAAAAGACTTCCAGTCAATACAGTTGTGATTAACTCTCTGGGAATATATGGCAGGGGGTCTTACTGTAGCTGAGTCCTGAAGATAAACAGGAATCAGCCAGGGAAAAGGGGGAAGACAAGGCAATAAACTGCATGTGCCTCGAGGAGAAGGGGCATTTTGACCTTAAGGAGCACTGTGGCTGGAGATGAGAGTGAAGGGGAGTGACGAAGAGGTAAGGGGGACAGGGTCAGCACAGGGAGAGCCTTGAACATCATGTTAAAGACTTTGCTTTATGTAAGGGGAGCCAGGATCTTCCTCAGGCTTCATGCTTGATAGGAAAATGACAAATGTTCAAGAAGAATTATTTTCCTGATTGGAGAATTTGTGATAATTTTACAACTCATTTGCATTATAATAGAAATTCCCTTAAAGAAAGAAATATGGTAGAACAGCCATCCCTGGAAATTAAAAAAAGAAAGTGAGAAAATACAAATACACCAGTATATAAATCAGAACACCGACAAAATGTAATAGTAAATGTGTAAAAATAATAGTTCCTAAGAATGTTCAGTGTGAAGGGTTTTTATTTAAACGCCGTAATTGGCTCAACTTGTTCACTTAATATTGAAGATAATTTAATTTTACATATAGAACTTATTAGAAATGCTGCATTAGTGTAATACACATAGTCTCTACTCTTTTGTCTGCACAAATCATACAAGAAGGATTTTTTTTTCATCAGCAATTTTGGAGATCAATTCTGTGAATGCCAAACTTACACAAAAATGCATAAACATTAATTATTCAAAATTTCAAGAGAAATGCCAGAGTATCTAGGAACGGGTATTTTAGATTTAAAATTAATTTTTGAACATTATTGTTATTATGGATTATAACCATTTATATTTGGAGGCAGCGTGTAGCAGCACTGAGAAGGAACTTAGTCCTGGTCTCATTTTCTAGGTAAGCCCTTCAAGATGAGCAGAGAATATGGGAAAAAGAAAAAATGCGACTATTGTTTATTGAGTGCATCATATGTGCCAGGAACTATGCTAGGCTCTTAGGCTATATAAGGACTCTGAGATAAATTATTTCTACATTCCCGTTTTATAGACAGGAGCAAATAGACTTTACAGATGAAGACATTGATGGCCCAAAATTATATCCTGGTAACTCATAGAGTTGGGGCATAATCCAAAATTCTCTTTTAGTAATTCCTCAACAAATGTGTATAGAGCTCCTACTGTACACCACAACCTATGTGTCAGAATATAAAGAAGACCTCAACCTTACCTTTAGGAACTAGGACTGAGCTTCACACCCAATCACCATAGTGGGATAAATGCTTTTATAGCATTTATCCCACTATGGAGATGTGTTCAAAGGCCTGGCCTTGAGGGTGCCTGGTGAGGTTGAGAAAGGCTTATTAGGGGAGCTGATGCTTGCACAAAGCTTCCAATGTAATCAGGCAGACAGGTGAAGGGATAGGAATTCCAGGTAGAATGAACCTTATGCCGAGACAATATGGGAAAGTACAGGACTCGCTGATGTAGCAGGAGCACTCAACTGAACTAAGGGGCGTGATGGGATTGTGTTGTAAGAAGTAGCAGGAGTCTCGTATGCTAAGGAGAAGGGGTTTTCCTTGTATATCTGATCAAGGATAAAGACTTAACACTATTTCTAAGGCATTTTACATTGAAGTTCTTAGTCTGGATTTCCTGGAAAATCCAAAGTTTTAGAAGGCTGTCGTTGTGTTTAAAAAAAAAAAGAAAAAGATTATTCAAAGAACAGTGATAAATAGGGAAAATATTTTGACTCACGTAACTTTTCACTAAAATTGGCAATATTTGTAGCCCACATGGGAACTCTGTTTCCATAGGACATTCTGTTCTCTGTCATTGGGAAACTATGTAAAAAAGGAAGAAGAAAAAAGGGTATTTTGGGCTGAGTAACAAACATTGTATTAATTATTGAATGCTTACTGTGTATCAGCTGGTTTTCTGTATTATTTTAAATACTTCACATCAGTCCTGTTTTACAGATGGAGAAACTGAGGCTCAGGGAAAAAGTGACTTGCCCAAGACAACTTAGCTAGTAAGTGGCAGAGCTGAGAATTCAAACCCAGATTTGTAAGGATTCAAGTCCCAGTTCTTCCAGTTTTCAAATAGGTCTCCAGAACCTGGAGGGTTCTAAGGGGATGACTTGGGCTTCTTCAGTTGATGAGCAGACAGTAGATAGCTTGGGGTCTCATTTCTTAAACTAGAGCAGCTCAGCCTTAACTTTTTTACATTGGGTTTTCGCATGAGCTTTTATTGGAATAAAGGTTCCACTACCAGGAATGGGTAGCATGAGAAACACTGCATTGCCCATGATGCTTTTACAAATATAAATTAGGATATGCCATAAGCAAAGCAGTGTGCTAGACTCTCTGGAGGGGTGCCAGGGGGCACTGTCCTTGGTAGTGTGTGTACACATGAAAGCTGATCAACATAACTTGTATCAGTTAGAAAACACTGAATATATTCTATATACCACACTAAATGCCAAGAGCTAGTATATATAACAGGGCATCTTGGCTGGTCATTTGTGTATTGCTTTAGGCAAAAGATACCCCCCACCCCCCACCCCACATCCTTAATATGCTCTGGGGCAGAGTTTTCCTAAATATCTCAGAATGCTCAGAAACAGTTAACCATTTCTAGTGCTTTGCCTGGGCTCAGGAGCCTCCTTCCTCTCAACCGAAATTCAGACTTAGGCAGATTTCACTGATGGACCAGGTGGAATGAGAATAAGGTGCATAGGGACTAGAATCTGGCCATCTGGATGGAATGTAGGAGCCCTGGGGCATGAGTATGCAAAAGACAAAAAGAAGTCTGATGGTAGGCCAGAGCCTACTCAGCACCCTGAGTGTCTAGGGGGAGAAGATGACGGTATAGTAGGGGGAGCACTCGAGCCTGCCGGGACCTCAGCTCCTCCTGCTCATACTGGGAAGGAGATGGCTGCACCATACACAGAACTATACCGTTCTAGGTCCAATCTCACCATTGAGGGCCCTACTTCCTAGCAAGGAAAAGCTTTTCACTGTGTGCAAGAGCTGGAGATAGAAGTGAGTTAAGGAAGGAAAACAAAACAACCTTTTACGTTGGGTAAATTAACAGAATCCAAGCTGGCCAAAACGCTGAGCAATCCAAGCTATATTTCCTGTAAGGGACACGTTATGAGATTGTCTGAAGGTACATACGATCTAGTGAGAAACCATTCAATTTTGAGCTGGAAACTCTATAGAATTAGTGTAAGCTTGTGGAGTGGAGAGCTGCCCGGTATGAGAAGGTAATTACAACTCAAGGTTTAATAATGTCTTTTCTTACAGCTTCTCTCTCTTTTTTTTTTTTCCTCTGATCAAAAACCTGCTACAGAACAATCACGCATAAAATACAGGATTCCCATATACCACTCTATTATTAACATCTTGCATTGGTATGGTACAGTTGTTACAATTAATGAAAGCACATTTCAGTACTCATACCATTAACTATGGGTTCACTGCTTAACTTAGGGTTCACTGTATTGTGTGCAGTTCCATGGATTTTTTTTTTTTAGATTTTAATTCTAATGCCATATATATACAACCTAACATTTCCCCCTTTTAACCACATTCAAATATATGGCCGTTCTTTTATATAACGTTTATAACAAATATGCATATATAAAATTTGGCATTCATTTTTAAATAAGTTTTTAAATTGGGAAGCAGGATTAAAATAGAATGTTTGGCAAAGTAATCTTAATTTTTAAGGATTTGGTAAGAAAGAGATCTTGGTATTGAAGTAGGGGAACTATCAGCATAGGAAAAAATAACCCTATGTATGCTCACACACAGAAAGACACTGATATTTGTTAACAATGATAGAATAGTTTAATGGTGGTTAAGAACACAGATTGCTAGGTTCAAATCCGGGTTCTGCTGTTCGTTGTGAACTTGAGTGGTTTCTTACCCTCTCTGTGCCTGTGTCCTCTTTTGAAAATTGGAAATAACAGTATACATCTCATAGGTTGTTGATAGGGTTAAATAAATTAATAGTGTATATTAATGTATATGCTATTGTTATTGCTATTATTTAAATTGTATTTGGCAAATTTTAAGCAGGGCATTGACACGCTTTGCTGTTTAATACTCGAAGTTGCCATTTGTCCAGGGGATCTTTGATGTCAGACACAGGCTAGGCAGTATTTGTGCTTTATCTCAGTTAATCCTTACAACACCCTATGGGGTAATTACCAGTTCACAGCTTTTGAGACTGTCTCGGTGAGTGATAAAGTAAGTTGCCCAGGGCAACAAAGCAAGTTCACTGTAGATTCAAGATGATAATAGATGATGATAGATTGTACAGGTTCAGGCTGGCCTTGTACCTGCCCTCAAATGCCAGCATACCTGTGACCTGGGCTGTAAAGTTGTATCATCCAGACCAAACCTCCATTCTATAGAAGAACCCAAGGCTGTAAAATCGAGTGAATTGCCAGCAATCACCCCTAATCAAGCTGTGGAGTCCAAATGAAACAACCAGGTCTAATACTGAGGCTGTGTTTTCTGCTATTCCACAATGTCTCTCTCTGTAGGATCCAGCTGCTTGTGGTATGATTGACAAAAAAAAAGACTCAGGATAAGGTGTCAGTTAACAGATTACTGATTCAATTGGGATCTGGTATATGTATGCATATGCTCAGACACTGGTAACATCATCCTTTGCTTTAATGTCTTATGATTATATGGTTGGCATTGTAAATGGACATAGAAAAGTAAGACTTGTTTTTTTTTTTCCACTTTAGCATTTACTTTGGAAAATCTTCGACCTCTTTGCATGGTTTAAAATTCATGTTTAATAATAGTACAATTTAAAAATGGACAAAAGATATGAACAGACATTTTTCAGAAGAGGAAATACAAATGGCTACAAGGCATGTATGAAAAGATGTTCAACTTCACTGGCTATTAGGGAAATGCAAATCAAAACCACAATGAGATATCATCTCACACCCACTAGAATGGCCATTATCAAAAAAAACAACAACAGGAAACAACAAGTGCTGGAGAGGATGTGGAGAAAGGCACACTTACTCACTGTTGGTGGAAATGTAAAATGGTGCAACCACTCTGGAAAATAGTTTGACAGTTCCTCAAGAAGCTAAGTATAGAATTGCCATATGATCCAGCAATCCTATTGCTACGTATATATTCAGAGGAACTGAACACAAAGATACAAATGGACATTTGCACACATTCCTAGCCTATATAAATGTTTGCAGAAAATATGCAGAGAGTATATATATGAAGGCATAGATTTTCTATGTTACTTATAATAATAAAAACTTAAACTGTCTCACCCTGCCTGCTTTCTGTAAAGTTGAAGAGTGAATTGCTGCCCTGAACTAGTGTTTAGTGCTTTATTTTCCAAATTCTGAGGACTGCCTAACCTAAGAAGGAGTTCTTTTACAATTTGGAACTATATCATTTAAAGATAAATTTCACTCAAATACACTGTGTATAGTCCAAACCCATTAGAAATAAATTGAAGCCAGCGTCTAACAGAATGCCTTACACATGGTAGGCACTCAATAAATATTTGTTGAGTGAAAAAAAAACAACAAACTTAAACTGATACATTCATCTACAGGGAATTGATTAGATTATGTTATGACAATTCAGTGGAACATTATGCAACCTTTTTAAAAGAATGAGGTTGATTTGTATGCTTTGGCATAGAGAGATGTCCAGAATATATTGTGAAGTAAAAAAAAAAAAATGTATATATCTGTTCTAGTTTGCTAGCTGCTGGAATGCAACACACCAGAGACAGATTGGCTTTTAATAAAAGGGGATTTATTTTGTTAGTTCTTCAGAGGAAAGGCAGCTAACTTTCATCTGAGGTTCTTTCTTATGTGGGAAGGCTCAGAGTAATCTCTGCTGGCCTTCTCTCCAGGCCTCTGGGTTCCAACAACTTTCCCCGGGGTGATTCCTTTCTGCATCTCCAAAGGCCTGGCTGAGCTGTGAGTGCTGAGATGAGGTATGCTGAGCTGCTTGGGCTGTGCTATGTTGCGTTCTCTCATTTAAGCACCAGCCAATTAAGTCAAATGTCATTCATTGCAGCAGGCACACCTCTTAGCCGACTGCAGGTGTAATCAGCAACAGATGAGGTTCACTTGCCATTGGCTCATGTCCACAGCAACAGAATCAGGTGCCTTCACCTGGCCAAGTTGACAACTGAATCTAACTATCACAATGTCCAAACTATTTTCTATACATTTACGTATTTGTACATACATGTCTACAGTTTTGTTTTATGAGGTTTCAGTTTATGAGTATTGTTACAAAGACTTGCCCTTTTCACGTATGCATGTTGAAGAATGGGACATACCTCTTTGTTTCTAATTGCTTCATAGTAATTCTGTGGTGTCTTAGTTTGCCGGGCTGCTGTGACAAATACCACACTGAGGGTTGGCTTAAACAACATGAAATCAAAGTTTGGCAGAACTTGCTTTTTCCCAGCAGCTGTAGTGTTCTGATGCTGGTTGCCAGGGATGCTTGGGGCTCCCTGGTTTGTATGTCCATCTCCCATCACATGGTGATGTCCTCTCCTTTCTTTCTTCTGCAACTTCCAGATTCACTTTATAAGGCCTCCAGTAATATAGATTAATACCCATTCTGATTTAGTTGGCCACACCAAAACTAAAAATAACATCCTCAAAAGCTCCTATTTATAATGGGTTCATACCCACAGGAGCACAGATTAAGATTAATCACATGCGTTTATTGGGGTTCATAATACAACCTGCCACACGACATGATTTTTTTTTATCGTTTATTTAATCACTTCCATATTTGCGGTTGTTTAGGTCATTTGCAACTTTTAGATATTTCAAACAATGTTGCGATAAATACCCTTGAATAGCACAATAATTTCCCAAGGTAGGAGTTGCTAAATCAAAAGGTACATGAATTTTAGTGCTTGGGTAGATACTGATTAATTACCCTCCAATAAGTATCATTTATGCTTCCAACACCACGAGTGCACATTTCCTCACATCTTAACGAACACTTCAAAATTTTCCCCATCCAATTGGTAAAAAAAAAAAATCTCTATTTTAAAAGCATTTTCTGGTTGCTAATCAGAATGAGCATGTTTTCATATGTATTCAATATTGAGGTACTGTTCTTGATGCTGAAGACAGCAATGAACAAACAAAAATCCCTGCCCCATGAAACATTCAAAGCTCACTGGCCATTTATATTTCCACATGCCTTTTGCCAACTTTCTACTTATTTGTAGGCCTTCCTAGATATTCTGAATATTCTTTGTTACATATTGTTCTAGTTTGCTAGCTGCTGGAATGCAATATACCAGAAACGGAATGGCTTTTAGAAAGGGGAATTTAATAAGTTGCTAGTTTACAGTTCTAAGGCTGAGAAAATATCCCAATTAGAACAAGTCAATAGAAATGTCCAATCAGAGATATCCAGGGAAAGATACCTTGGTTCAAGAAGGCCAATGAAGTTCAGAGTTTCTCTCTCAAGTGAGAAGGCACATGGTGAACGCAGTCAGGGCTTCTCTCTCATATGAGAAGGGCACATGGTGAACCTGGCATCATCTGCTAGCTTTCTCTCCTGGCTTCCTTTTACATGAAGCTCCCAGGAGGCATTTTCCTTCTTCATCTCCAAAGGTCACTGGCTGGTGAACTCTGCTTCTCGTGGCTGTGTTGTTCTGCTCTCTCAGAATCTCTCATTCTCCAAAATGTTTCCTCTTTTATAGGACTTCAGAAAACCAATCAAGACCCACCCAAACGGGTGGAGACATGTTGTCGCCTAATCCATTTTAACAACCACTCTTGATTCGGTTACAACTCCAGGCAGATGGTCTAATTACATACAGTATTGCATGGGGATTATTCTGCCTTTATGAAATGGGATTTAGATTAAAACATGGCTTTTCTAGGGGACATAGTTCCTTTCAAACCAGCTCACGTATGTAGCAAATATTTTTATCTGTTCTATGGCTCATCATTTCAACTTTGTTTATAGTTTAAAATTTTTATGAGGTTATAGTCATGAATCTTTGTCTTTATGGTTTTGTGTTTATGTTTTGTTTAAAAAGGCCTTTACCCCAAGGTCATAAATATAGTCTATGCTTTTTTCAATATTTTTTATAGTTTTGTTTTTTACATTTAACACCTAAGGCCATCTGGAATTTATTTTTTGAATAAAGTGGTGTGTGGATAGATTTCGTTTTATGTAGCATATTTTTTTTTCTTACAGTATATATTTTTGGGTATTTAAAATTCAGAAAGTATGTAGGGCTGGGTTCCTGGCCCATGCACTTTCCAAACAAACAAACAAGCAAGCAAACAAACCAACAAAAAGAACGAAACAACCAAAAAATTCAACAAATATTGCTGCAATAAGGGGATACTTACATGGAAAAAGAATGAAATATGACCCCCGCCATTCAGCATACAAAAAAAATTTTTTTTAAGTATGTATAATATTTGTAAGCAGAAAGAGCCATGAATATTTTAGAAAATACACTCAGAAGTGGATGTCCAGGGAAGGAAAGGAAAAGTGAAGGAGAAAGGTGGCTGTGGTCTGTGGAATAGATCCAGTCCTAAAAGGTCAAGATAGAGACTGAGGCCAAAAGATGGGCCCCCAGCCGGCCTATGTACTAGAAACTGCATGAAACATTCATGGCTTCAGAATACAAAAACCAGAAAACAAATCAGAATGTTTCAGAGATTGGATTTTTTTAGTGTTTCTAGCTGTGAGTAACAGGATTGTTAATCCCTCAAATGAGGCAAAAAATAATTAGTTTGGGATAGTACCCCATTTAAAAACAATCCAACCCTGTATTAATGATTGACTTGATTCCCATTAACTCTGGCTATCAGGGCTTAGGAAGAGTGGCCTACTAAAATGTGTAGGCATGTTAATTAACACTTTAGATTCAAAAAAGAAAAGGTAGTGTCAGTGGCAGATGTATGGGTAACAGATGAACAAGCCCTCCGTAGATAATTCTCGAAAGGGGGTAAGAGTAGGAACTACAGCAGGCTAAGCCACCCCAAATCACTGCAGTATCATTCTTCCTTTGACATTAGACCCACATGATCTTTATTATGTTACACGGATGAGTTTAGAAATACCAATTCATCTATCAGACACATGTGGTGCTTGCTATGTTCCTGGCCCTATTCTAAGTGCTTATCACAAACTCCTTTTTACAGCCCCAGGTGAGAAAACTGGGACTCCAGAGAATTAAGTCAGGTGCCCGTAGTCACACAGGAAGTGGCAGAGTTGTCGTTTGGGCCCAGGTAGTCTGGCTCAGATTCCAGGCTCTCAACCTCTATGCTAATGTTGCCTCCAAATTTGCTATTTCAGCACATGGAGCAGTCAGGAAAGATTTAGACTCTGATTTAGCTCTGCTCATGAGGCAGAGCTGAAAAATCTGTTGGGAAAAGATACTTAAAATGCTGATATGATTATCAGACCACCTCCAAAGGACTCTCTTTAAAGTTGGAAAATTAATTTGCTGCTCCAGCCCGTGCACTCTAGACCTGCCCTTGACTTCAGTTAACATTGTGAGTTTGGTAGTTCCTGGAGAGTTTAGCCTGTGGCAAAAGAGTACCTTGAGATGTGTTGTGGCATATCCATGAGGGGACAAGCTCTGCTTCTGCTCCTTCCCGGAAGGCAGTGGTCCTCAACTTGGCGTACATCACACAATGGAGAGTGCACAGCACTGAGAATGGATCATCTATGTTTACAGCAGTATGGGTGAACCCTCCATAGGGGACAGTGCCTGGAAGTGAGCACAAAGGGCGTTGTAGGGTGCTGGCTACACAAGTGTGTGTTCAATTTATAAAAATCCACAGTGTGCTGTATAGTGTGCGATTTTCTGTATGCTTATTATATTTCACTGAAGTTGGGTTTTTTTATGATGTGTATTAGTGTCACCTGAGGTATTTATGAAAAGTGAAAATTCCTGAACTCATACCTGGATGTTCCTGTTCTGGGGTGCGGCCAGGAATTTGCAATTTTAACAAATACCCCAGGTGCTTCCACTGCAGGTAGTCCTGAGACTATACTTATAAGATTACAGCGATGCTGCCAACCTGGTCTGCTGTTGAGCTGTTTAACTCTGGGCATCAATAAGACTATATAAGCAGAGCAAAAGGGATTCTTTGAGAATGACTGCACTCGCATTATAGAATGTATCTTACATGCATCACTCATGAAAAAAAATCATGAAAATGCAGAAACACTATATAAAATGTGACAAAATTTCTCAGGTTCCCTTTCATGCCTGACAAGAGAGCAGTTTTTAAAACTTTCCTGTATTTTAGTGCGAAGAGGATAAATTCCAGGCTCGGCTCTATTGTATCAAAGTTTATCTCTATTAGAGAGCAGCCATCTACCTCTGACTGTGTCACCATCTGCGTCCTCTACCCCTTCTTCTTCTGCTCGGTGGAAGCTGCTGGTTAAAACTGCTCCCCAGCTCTATCATACCACTTCATGCCGTCTTACACAAGTGTTAAGTGGAGAGGGTGCCTTGAACAATATACTGTCCTTGGTCTTTAAGAGCTCACCTAATTCTGAGTGATGGTTGGGCATGTCTTGAGGTATTGCCCTGTTTGTAATTTTGTTGCTGAGCAGGGCTGACTTGTTGAGCAATGAGGAAACCCTGGCAAACTTGTTGTTCGCCCTCCTCTAAGAATCTACCTCATTCTTTCAGCTCAACCATTGATTGAAAGTGGTAAAGTGAAGTAGGTGACAGCTTGAATAAGGTACCTATCTACAAATTCTTAAACTTAATTAAGGTAAATAGAGGCACATTGTCAGATAGGATGTACTGCAAATGATGAGTGCAGAGCTGTGATTGTCCCAGCAGATGCGAGATGAACTGGGGCTACACTGACCCACTGTGAGAAAGGATCCAATATAGTCAAAAAGGATTCTCTGTAATGATTCCTTACTATCTTTCAAGAGGCCTGACGTGTACCATACACTTCTGTGTATCAAATTAATTCTTGAACTTTGGACATGGCATCCAGCCAATTTTTTCTTAAGAATAGTTTGCCAGTGAGCAAATGTGCTATATGATGAAACTACCCCGTGTCCTTTTTTTAAATTTCCAGGGCATAAATGGTTAATTAAATATATACAGACTAACAAAGATCAAGCTAAGAGCTGTTTCAATGGGCGGGTAACCATGGCGGCTTATGAACAGCTGCATTTCCTCATGTTCTTTCTGAAATGGGCATTTCTCAATCCACATCTTAAGGTAGGAGCTCATCGGAGATACAAGGTAATTATATAGTTTGACACAGCTGAAGAGTTGGACCTGGTAAACTTTCTTGTCTTTAAAATGTCCTATGAAGGTGGCCTGTGGAATCTTGAGTCTGCTTGGGCAGATAGCTCAGAACCTGAATGGCCCATGTTGCTTCTTTGGACATAATGAGCAAAAAGTTATGGGTATGAGGTAGCATTATAAAGCTATAGTCTTCAGATTGGGAAGGTCTTCCAAATGGACTGGTGAGCAGCCAATTATAAATAGTTATCATATAGCTTCTTAAACTTGTTCATGACAAATATATGCCATCAATTTGTTAAAGGATACATTGAAGGGAACCTTGAAGGCTACACATGTATGGTCCTGCACTGATGGCCCACTGGATAGAGTCAGGGCTTCACCTGAGTCCGGGGTTCACAGACCGGTGGACTTTCAGTCTCTTCTTTCTTATGAGAAGAACACCTCCTAAGAATGACATCTTCCTGCCTAACCAGAACACACCATTATTAAACTGAGAAAAAGAATAACTCCATAATATTGTAACCAAGTTAAAAATTAACAAATGATTATGATTACTAAATTGTTACAGAGATGCTTTCTTTACTCTCCAGTATGTTAAAGAATAGCCAAAAGTTATTACCTAACATTACTGAACTCAGCCTGTGTTTATACTTACTGTTGTGATGGTTATTCTAGCCTAGTCTTGGCCCCTTGTTTGCTATTATAATAACTATTCCACTTTCCCTTGTTTGAATTCATGAAACCGCGAAACCCCTTAGACTCAGGGAAACAGATGGGTAAGACTGCTAGGCCATCTGATCTCCTGATTCGCACCTAGCAATAAGCTCTTTCTCTCTTTGAAACCCCCGTGTCTCAGGAATTGGTTGAGTGCATTGGGCAGAGAACTCCCCCACTTTTGTTTGATAACAATATCAAACAATATACTCCGTATTTGAAGTTCTCCAGAAATCCCAAGAATGTGTTTTGTAAGTTTTTTTTCCCCTCCCAGATCCCAGTCAAGGGTTACACAGTGCATTTGCTGTTATATGTAATTTCTTAACCTGGAATAGTCCCCCTGCCTTTTGTTGATGTTGACTGATTCACATTGAACCAATTTTTGGCCATTAATTGCTTCCTAATGAACCAACTCCCCAAGCTCTTGGGTTGCCCTCTTACAATGAGAAAGAATCTCTTCATGGCAGAACCAGACTGGTAATTCTTAACATGGCTTCCAGCCTCATTAGCCTTGAGATCCTTGAGAACTGTGTGATGCCTCAATTGCTTTTGCAGCAGGCCTTGGGAGAAATTGTTGTGAAAGACGTGTTAATGGTTAATGGTTCAATACAACCAGCATGGGTGACTTGCTTCCTGCACTGCTCTCATGGCAACGGGCACGTGCTGCTTCTAAGTTCAGTGCTGTCCTCAGGCATTTTATCCTGAGACTCCTGAGTGAGAGTCAGTCCTTGAATTTAGTAATTAAACTCACCTGATAAATGTTTGTCACAGTTTTATGCTAATGGATTTTGAAGGATATGTTCTCACAGGATAGCCCTTCCACTTTCTGAATCCACACTCCAAATTCTTTAAAACTTTAATGGGTATTAGTCTACTGAACTGGTCTGCAGACCTTTGAGAATATACATTTCTGTTGACTGTTGGCATAAGGTCTCTACCCATATGTTATGGACAATGTTTACGTTAGAATTTTTTCTGTAATTGCTCTGATACTCTGCCATCTGCTATGGCCTGTGGCCTGTCATCAGAAAATTCCACACCTGAGACCCTGAAACAAATGTGTGCTTATCTTGTCCCTGGCACTATTTTTAAAGCTTATGAGGATTAAATGAGATAGTGCTGCAACCCCATGACATGTAAGTACCATTAAGCCTATAACATAGATGAGAAAACTGATTCACTCAGAGAGATTAAGCAACTTGCCCAATATCACAGGGCTGGTAAGTGGCAGAGCTGGGTTTCAAACCCTTATTACAGAACCTGCATGTCTCATTGTTATATAAGGTAGAACTAAAGGAATTCTGCATATCATCTAAGAAATCTCAAAATGCTGTTTTGAGGCCAATGGTGTGCCACTCAGATATTAGTCTTGTTTTTCCTCCTAAGCCCTTGACCCCTTTGTGAAATTTAAATCTCAGAACAGTGTTACTATGAGAAGTCCGCCTTTATTAATTCCATACATCCATCAGACGTCCCTGTTTTAGGACAAGTTTAGTCCTTGAAGGGACCTCATTTTGGCAACTTGGGGGCCTTCTCCTGCTCTCCGGAGCTCAGCCTCCTACTATCAGGCCAGATGGACTAGACTCTGACTTGCTTCACTTTAGAATGAAAGTGCTTTAGGTACTAACTCAGAAACAAGGATGACTGACAGAAACTATGCCCCAAGTAGCTTTTGGGGAAACTAGTAAATCAATTGCCTTTATTCCTGCCACTAAAAGATGAGTTCTTCTGGTAGCTATCCATAGGCAAGAAACATCTTTTTTGACATCAAGTGGCTCTGAATTAACCTCTTCATAATTTGTAGCTGTATGACACCTATAGGAACCCATAAGGAATAAAAACACCAATGGGGGAAAGAGAAGCAAAATATCAGTCCTGAACCAGGATACCCTTGATATGCCATAAATGGGAGACATTGAATGGACAATAAACATGTAGTTCTATGTTTACAAATAACATTTTTTTAAAATCTCTGTAAGTATTTATTTGTATTTTTTAAGTTAATACTCAGCTATTATTATTACTGAACTGCTCTTTAAAAAGATGATCTGATTATGCTTGGCCTCTCTCCTGAGGTACCAAAAAGGGAAGTTCTCAGCTATTTATAGTATGAGGCCTCTAGAGGTTTTCACTCTGGGGATTTAAAAACAACTTTCCTGTCCCTACATGAAAAAAAGACTTAAAGGAAATGTAGAGAAATTATAATGGTTATGGCATGAGTAGAATTATGGTTGGTTTTTAAAACTCTATTTTTAAAGCTTTTTTTAAGTTTATAATTTATAGTTTAAAAGTTAAAATTTTTAGAGGAAGAAGAACAGATTTATTAGCCTCTGACCTGGGAATGAAGTAGGAAGAATAGAAAAGCTGGGGTTGTAAGAAGAGGAAGGCAGAGGAATTGCCTATGGTTCTTCCTGTTTTGGTTTATGATTTGTGATTAATGAGACAAGATGCTTTGCTTCTCTGGGAATACTATTTTGATATCAAAGGAGAAAAAGAACATTTATTTCACCACATCTTCAGAGTTTTCCTTTCCTATATTTACTTTAAAAAGGAAATATCTCTAAGCAATCAGAAAAATTCCTGATTTAGAAATGAAAACTTCCCTTTTCTCCTGTTCGGCAAGAAATTAAATGAAACCTAAAATCTACATTCATTGGTTATCATCCCAAAACATTAGTACCATAGGGACAAACACATATGAAAATGAAACCCCATCTCCCTCATAATGTCTCAAGACTCTACACTAAAGTAGGTATTTGCTGTAGATCTCGGCAACCTCTTGCACGGAGGTACTCCAAGAAGATCATTCTACTCTGGAACTGATGTAGAAAACTGGGTCCTTTTCAGAGACCACCCGAAATGGTATACATTATAGACCAGCTGTATATTTTTTCTTCAATACTGGAAAACATCTTCATCTACCTTCTGGACCAGGGGTGACCCTGATGCTGGGCAAAATATGGGTATGCTGCCCGATGCGCTCAGCGATCAATCCTGAGACACCAGGATTTCAAAGAGAGAACAAGATTTTATTGCAATGCACAAAGCAAGAACAGAAGATTAGAAACCTCAGATATATCTCTCCAAACTGCAGTTACTTTGAGAGTTTTATAGTATTCAAACAAAGGCAGAAAGACTTGGGATAATGAGTGGAAGATGATGAAGTTAGAGATAGTCTAATCATTGAGCATGTGCAGATTGTTTACATGCTTAGGTACAGAACATATGTAAGACAATGGAGGCTTTAACATGATGATAGGCATGATTTTTTGTGCTATAATGAGGGATAGGTCATTTGTAGTTCAAGGTTTAAACTACTGCACATCTCAGGTGGGCCAATTCTGGTTCATTTTGCCTAGTAAGATAGCCTAGGAATTGGAGTGATTTAATTCTGAGCTAACTCAAGTTCCTTCCTTAATAAACATTAAGGGGCTGTCCACGTGGTTATAAGACTTCAAAGTTATAAAACAAGATGAGGTACAGGCACAATCAGCCAGGAGGTATTTTGAGGCTTTATGGTTACAAAGTAAAGATTATACATTTACACAATAAAGCACCATCATCAAAGCAACAGTATTACAGTTCAATGGGTTATAACAGTTGCAAATATTTGCTTCTGGCTACTTCAAAAGATTAATAACCATCAAGACTACAAGTCAATGATTTATAACAGTTATATTTGCCTTCTGGCTACATCAAAAAGTTAACATACATCTGGATTACAGTTCAATGAGTTTCACTCAAAGTTTGGCTATTCTACAATATACTAGAAAGTAAGAAAGCATTCATACAATAATTCAGTGATTATAATAATGTTAACTCTTAATACTTGGTTATAACCCTGGATCCAACAGGACTTTCTCAGATTTGTTCATTTATCCAATCATCCATTCATTTAGTAGTCATTTCTCAATCATCACCTATGTGTCAGACACTATACTAGATTAGTAAGCACAGAGATACACAACCTCTTGCCAACAGGACAACCTATGATTTTAATAAGTGTTATGAGAGGGGATGCACAGGTACTACGAAAGTTCAAAAGGGAGAGTCTAACACAAGGTGGTAAGGGGTGGGGCTGAGGGAGGAGAAGGCTAAGAAAGGTTGAGCTTGAAAAGGCAAATGGGAGTTGACCATTATGATAAAATGAGCTAAGGGCTATCATACAGAAGAAGGAGCATGCATTAGAGGGGTGAAGGCAGATGACCGGCTCCTTTGGGAACTACATGTAATTAAGAATGGCCAGAGCCTGTTGTGTGGGACTGTGGTGGGACGCTAAAGGCAGGAAGGGGCCATCACAAAAGGCCCGGATTTTATCTTGATTCCTTGGAAAGACATTGTAGAGCATACAGTAGAGCAATGTGATTCAATTCACATTTTATTAATTCCCCCCAAATAAAGGAAAGTTTACCAAATATCCAGCTTCCCTTAGGACATCATTTTTGTTGAAAGTGAGAGCAGAAATAGAAATTTAGAAATTAGTCTAAGTAGAAAATTGGAAAAATTTCTGGACAGTGTAATAAATTAGTGAGTTAAAGTTTCTACCAGGATTTAGAAATGAAACTGGCTGCCTTGGGAAGCTGCACTTAATCCAACAAGGCTTGGGCTTGCAGGCCATACTGCTGGCTGTTGCTTTTCAGCTTGAACTAAACTTGTGGTTTAGCCAAAGCCTCTGCTGTCCAGTTTGAGATTCCTAACGTCAGGCAGGCTTTTCTTCCAGCAGCTGAGTGGACTACTGCTTTGTCTACAGCTGTGTTTTATGCATCCTTTAAGGAGATCCTCTCTTCATTTTGCTTGAGATTGCCCACTATAGCTCACCATATGACAATTACTTAGACTTTTTTGTTGTCCTTTCTTTCTCTATTCATGTACAACATTGCACTACTAGAATACAGAGCACTGCATCAGTTTTGGAGTCATTTCTGTGCACATTCAAATGCTATTGCTGGTACAGACAGATATAATGAGATTTTTCCCTTTTAAAAATTCCATGAGGGCGGGCCACGGTGGTTCAGCAGGCAGGAATGCTTGCCTGCGATGCCAGAGGACCCGGGTTTGATTCCCAGTGTCTGCCCATGTAAAAAATAAAAATAAAAAAATAAAATTCCATGAGATAAGCTTTACCAGTGGAGTCTCACTGTAGTATTCCTATTAAATACTGCTTTCATTGCACTTTAATATTGATTTATTGGCATTCCACTATCAATTAATAGGCAGTATTAATATACATAACAGCTGCTGGTCCTAGAAAAATGAAACTGTACAGCCTGTTCAGAAGCTGGTAATTTGGACTGAATGGTAAGACAAACACATAAGAACATTAACAGAAGCTAATGTATAATTTGTAGCAGAGTTGTTTAAAAGCAAAATTTTTAAACTTTCTTTAACTCTGGGTCACTTCCACAAAATCTTAGAGTTCTGGGAATGTCTGCCAGAAAAAAGAAAACACTATGTCACTAATAATTATAGTGAACATTCAGTTTAGGGAAAGATAATTTTGAACTGGGTTGGCTGTAGAGGGGACATCAGACAATGTAGGCTAGATTATGATTCAAAAATAAAAGACACTGAAAATCTCAATGGTGCTATTAGTTTAAAAATGGAAAATAACAAATGCTTGTGAGAATGTGGAGTAATAGGAGCCTTATGCATTGTTGGTGAAAACAGTATCACCACTGTGAAAAACATTTTGTCATTTCCTCGAAAAGTTAAGTATAGAACTACCACGTGACCTGGCAATCCCACTTGTAGTTATATATCCAAAAGAATTAGAAGCAAGGGACTCAGACAGCTATTTGTACACCATTGTTCGTAGTAGTAGCATTATTCACAATAGCCAAAAGGTAAAAGCAACCCAAATACCTATCAGCAGATGAGTGGATAAAAATGTGGTATATACATACAATGGAATGTTATTGAATTCTAAAAAGGAATGAAATTCTGATATATACTGCTACATGGATGAAGTTGAAGACATCACATTGAGTGAAATTAGTCAGACACAACGGAACAGACGTTGTATAATTCCATACATACGAGATAGCTATAATATGCAAATTCATAGAGACAGATTAAAAGTTGATGGATCATATGGAAAAGAATGAAAGATGACCCACACTGCACAGCATACAAAAAAAAACTTGGTGACTCTGAATATCTGCTTGGGGGGTATGTTGGAGTTTTCTTTATGGGTTTTGTATTATTTTTGTAATTGTCCTATAAGTTTGAAATTATTAAAAAATAAAAAGATTTTTTTTAATCTCAGTGGTTTTAACAGTAAAATAAAAGTTTGTATCTCACTCACAGTCTGTCCAGTATCAGTTGGTTGTGACAATGTTTTCTATCATCTTCCCTCCAGACCCCAAGCTGACAGAGCAGCCTCTATCAGAACTTTGCCTGTCTCACGTCAGAGAGAAAAGAGGATGAGCATGCATTGGCTCTTAAAGCTTCTTTCTGGAGTGACACATGTCTTTTCTACCTGATTTCATTGGCCAAAGCATGTCACGAGAGCAACCTGAGTTCATCAGGGCTCTGATGAACTGATCACTAGTAATACAGTCTACCATAGAGGTCTTTAACTAGGAACATGACCTAAGCCTTGTGAATGGCTGCGATTTACCATGGTAGACACAGTAGGGAAAGAGATGAAAGAACTGACAGCTCAGGTGATGCTGACAACACCATTTGAAACCCTCAGAAAACTAACTGAAAGGCAGAATGTTTTGTAATGGCAAAGCTTGTGATGCCCTTTTATAAAAATATTCTGAAGAGAGAGAAATCAAGGTGAGTCATACAGTCTGGGAAGCCTTTTTTAAAAAATTTTTCCTTTATTAGAGGATTTGTGGGTTTATAGAACAATGATGTATAAAACACAGGCTCCACCTATACCACCCCATCACCAAAACCCTACATTGGAGTGGAACATTTGTTACAATTGATGATAGCATATTTTTATAATTGAAGTATTAATTAAAGTCCACAGCTTAACTGAGGGATCAGTGTTTGGGTAGTGTAGATCCTTGGAAAAAAATTTTATTCTGTTTCCATAGATACAATTTAATATTTCCACTTTTGAACGTATTCAGATATGCATTTCAATGTTTTTAATGGCATTTACATTGTTGTTCTACCATCACCACCATTCATTACCAAAACATTTCCATTATTCCAAATAGGAATCCTGTACATTTTAAGCCTTAACTCCCCTTTGTCTATCCCTTCCCCATCTTGGTAATCTATATTCTAGATTCTGACTGTACGAGTTGGCTCATTCTAATTGTTTCAGATCAATGAGATCAAATAATATTTTTCCTTTTGTGTCTGCCTTATTTCACACAACATGATGTCTTCAAGGTTTAGCCATGTTGTTGCATGTATCAGGATTTCATTCCTTTTTATGGGTGAATAATATTCCATTGTGTGTGTATACTACCTTTTTTTTTTAATACTACCTTTTATTTATCCATTTATTGGTTGATGGACACTTGGTTTTGCTTCCATCTTTTGCAATTGAAAATAATGCACTATGAAAATATTTTTCAAGCCCCTGCTTCAATTCTTTTGGCTTTATACCTAGAAGTATCATTGCTGGGTCATTTGGCAATTCTATTTGTAATTCTATTTGTAATCTTTCCAATGAACTGTCCAACTGTCTTCCACAGTGGCTACACCATTTTACATTGCCAGCAACAATGCATGAGTGTTCCTAATTCCTCTGCATCATCTCCAACACTTGTTAATGTCCAGTTTTTTCTTAATAGCTGACATTCTAATAGACATTTAATGGTATCTCATTGTGATATTGGTTTCCATTTCCCTGATAGCTAATGATATTGAGCATCTTTACATGTCCTTTCTGTCCAATTGTATACCATCATTGGAGAGATGTCTGTTCAAGTCTTTTGCCTATTTTTAAATTGAGTTGTTTGCCTTTTTGTTCTTAAGTTGAAGGATTTCTTTATATGTACTGGATTTTGGTCCTTTATAGGGTATATGGTTTCTAAATATTTTCTCCAATTGTGTAGGTTGTCTTTTTTACTTTCATGATAAAGTCCTTTGAGGAACAGTTTTGTTTTTTTTTCATGAGGTCCCATTTATCCATTTATTCATTGGTTGCTTGTGCTTTGAGTGTAAAGTCTAAGAAACCATTGCCTAACACAAGGTCCTGAAGATGCCTCCCTGAATATTCTTCTAGGAGTTTAATAGCTCCTGTATTTAGGTCTTTGATCCATTTTGAGTTGAATTTTGTATATGGTGTGAGGGAGATATCCTCCTTCTTTATTTTGTAAATAGACATCCAGTTTTCCCAGCATCATTTGTTGAAGAGACTATTCTTGCCCAATTGAATGGTCTTTCCCACATTGTCAAAAACCTGTTGGCCATAAGAGTGAGGGTTGTATTCTGAGCTCTCTATACAATTCTATTGGTCCATCTGTCTGTCCTTGTCCCAGTACCATGCTATTTTGATTATTGTGGCCTTGTAATAAGTTTTAAGATCAAGAAGCATGACTCCTCCAACTTCATTCTTCATATTCAAGTTGGCTTTGGCTATTTGGGGTCCCTTACCCTTCCATATAAATTTTTTTTTTTCTTTTTACATGGGCAGGCACTGGGAAACAAACTTGGGTCTCCCACATAGCAGGCGAGAACTCTGCCTGCTGAGCCACTGTGGCCCGCCCTTTCCATATAAATTTGATGATTGTCTTTCCCAGTTCTGCAAAGAAGGTTGTTGAAATTTTTATTAGAATTACATTGAATCTCTAAATTGCTTTGGATAGTATCGATATCTTAAAGATATTTAGTCTTCCATAAACACAGAATATCTTTCCATTTATTTAAGTCATCTTTAGTTTCTTTTAGCAATGTTTTGCAGTGTTCTGTGTACAAATTATTTTACCTACTTGGGTAAATTTATTCCTAGATATTTCATTCTTTTAGTTACTATTGTGAATGAATTTTTTTTTCTTGATTTCTTGTTCTGATTGTTCATTGCTTTGTGTATAAGGACACTACTGATTTTGAGATACTGATCTTGTACCCCACCAGTTTGCTGAACCCATTTATTAGCTCTAGGAACTTTTTTGTGCATTTACAGGGCTTTCTGTATGTTGGATCAAATCGTCTGCAAATAGAGAAAGTTTTACTTCTTCATTTCCAATTTGGATGCCTTTTATTTCTTTTTCTTCACTAATTGCTCTGTAAAGAACTTCTGGTACAATGTATGAATAGCAGTTGTCACAATGGGCATCCTTGTCTTCTTCCCAATTTTAGAAGGAAAGCTTTCAGTCATTCACCATTGAGTATGATGTTAGCTGTGGGTTTTTCATATAATCCCTTTATCATGTTGAGGAAGTTTCCTTTTACTCCTGGTGTTTTAAGCGTTTTTATCAAGAAAAGATGCTGTAATTTGTGAAATGCCTTTTCTGCATCAATTTAGGTGATCATGTGTGTGTGCTTTTTTTCATATTATTTTTCTAATATTAAACCATCTTGCATACCGGCGATAAATCCCACTTGATCATGGTGTATAATTCTTTGAATATGCTGTTGGATTTGGATTTTGTTGTGGATTTCCACATCTTTATTCATAAGAGATATTGGTCTGTGGGTTTCCCTTTTTGTGGTATCTTAATCCAACTTTGGTACGAGGGTGATGTTGGCCTTGTAGAATGAGTTAGGGTGTTCCCTCCCCTTCTATTTTTGGAAGTGTTTGAGCAGAAGTTAAGGCTTCTGAGAATGTTTGTTAGAATTATCCTGTGGAAGCATCTAGTTTGGGATTTTCTATGCTAGTATTTGGTTTGTTGAGCTCTTCTGTTTCTTCTTGAGCCAGGTTGTTTGTGTGTTTCTGAGAATTTGTATATTTCATCTAGGTTATCTTATTTATTGGCATACAGATGTTCATGGTATCCACTTATATACCCTTTTATTTTAGTGGGGTCGGTAATAATGTTCCCAATTTCATTTCTGATTCCTATTTGTATCCTCTCTCTTTTTTCTTTGTCAATCTAGCTAAAGATTTGTCAATTTTGTTGATTATTTCAAAGAACTAACTTTTGCTTTTGTTAATTCTCTCTGTTGTCTTTTTGTTTGTTTGTTTTCTATTTCACTTATCTCCATTCTAAATCTTTGTTATTTTTCTCCTTCTGCTGGGTTTGGGTTTAGTTTGCTCTTCTTTTGCTAAGTCTTCCAGTTTTCAGGTTAGGTCTCTGATTTGATGTCTTTCTGCTTTTATAAAGTAAGTATTTAGAGCTACAAATTTCCCTCTCAGCTCTGCTTTTACTGCATCCCATAAGTTTTGGTATGTTGTATTTTCATTTGCTTCAAAGTATTTCCTAATTTCAGTTGTGATTTCCTCTTTAACCCAGTGATTAAGAGTATGCTGTTTGATTTCCACATATAAATGATTTTTCCCTTTCTTCCTCTGTTATTGACTCCTAGCTTTATTCCATTGTAGTCAGAGAATGTACATTGTATGATTTCGATATTTTTTAATTTATTGAGATTTGTTTTGTGACCCAACATATGGTCTATCCTGGACAATGATCATATGCACTCAAGGAGAATGGGTATTCTGTTTTTGTTGGGTGCTGTGATTGATTTTACTGCTAGTTCTAGTTGTAACAATTATAATTGTTTTATCTTCAGTTAAATTGTACCCTTTACCAGTATAATGAACATCTTTGTCCCTCATAACTGTTTTTTAAACATTTTTTATTGTAAAATATAACATCTATACAAAAAGCAATAAATTCCAGAGTATATTTTAACTAACAGGCATAGAACAGATTTCAAAGTTTGGTTTGGGTTACAGTTTCACAAGTTTCAGTTTTTCCTTCTAGCTGCTCCAAGACACTGGAGACTAAAAGAAATACCAATATAATGATTCAGCAGTCATACACACTTTGTTAAATCCTATCTTCTCTGTTATAACTCCTTCTTCTCCTTTGATCCTTCTCCCAGTCTTTAGGGATATTTAGACTATACCCATTCTAACTTTTTCATGTTGAAAAGGGCTGTCAACAGTATGGCATAGGGGAATGTAAATAGTTGATGTTCTTGGAGAGGCTATCACCTCTGGTTTCAGGACTTATCTGGCCTAGGAACCAATGGAGGTTTTAGCTTTCTGGAAAGTAAACTTAGTGCTTGAAACTTTTGTGATATCCAAGATAGATCCCTAGGTATTCTTTAGGGTTAACAGGAATGATGTTGGTTGGGGGTTGGCAATCCATGACAATTAAAAATATTTAGCTGAAGCTTGCATAAGTGTAGCCTCCAGAATAGCTTCTTAACTCTATTTAAGCTCTCTTAGCCACTGATACCTTACTGTGTTACATTTCTTTTCCCCCTCATGGTTAGGAAGGCATTGTCAATCCCATGGTGCCAGGGCCAGGCTCATCCTTGAGAGTCGTGTCCCACATTGCCAGGGAGACTTTCACCCCTGGATGTCATATGCCACATGTATGGGGAGGGTATTGGTTTTCCTTGCAGATTTGAGCCTAGAGAGAGGGTGACTATATCTGAGCAACAAAAAAGATTTCCTGGAAGTAACTCTTAGGCATAATTATAGGTAGGCTTATTTCTGCTACAGAAATAAAGTTTATATGAGCAAGCCTCAAGATCAAATGCATGGCCTATTAACTTGGGAGTCCCTAAGTTTGAGAGAGTATCAGGGCTTTCCAGATGGCAAAGTTTACTAATTCCATATCCTCATAATTATTTTTTTATTTAAAGTCTATTTTATCCAATATTAGTATAACCACCCCAGCTCTCTTTTGGCTACTATCTGCATGGTATATATTTTTCACTCCTTTTACCATCAACCTACTTTTATTTCTGACTTTAAGGCGAGTCTCTTGCTGACAGCATACAGTTTGGTCATCCTTTTTTTTAAATCCATTCTGCCAATCTCTGCCTTTTGACTAGAGTTTAATCCATTTACATTTAAAATCATGACTAAGAATACAGGTCTTTCTTCTGCCATTTTTCTAGTTAGCCTTTCTAAGTCATATACTCTTTTGTCCCTCACTTCCATTAAAGCCCATTTTTAAAATTTGCTTTCTTATGTTGTACCATGTTAAGTGCCTTCTCCTTTCTATCTGGATATATTTCCATCAATTTTCCTTCTGGTTACCATAGAGTTAAAATTTAATATTCCAAATATATAGCAATTATATTTGGTTTGATACCAACTTATCTTCAATAGCATGCACATATACTTTTCCTATACCCCTCTGTCTTCCCACTATTTTTTGTTCTTGTTACCACTTACATCTGTGTACCTTGTATGTCCCAAAACCTAGATTTATCATTACTTTTTATGCATTTGCATTTTAGCACCTGTAGGAAGTAAGAAGTGGTGTTATATACCAAACAATACAATAGAATAATAGTGACATTTGTAATTACTCAAATGGTTATTTTTACCACAGGTCTTTATTTCTTTATGCTGCTTTGAACCACTGTCTAGTATCCTTTCATTTCAACCTGAAGAGCTCCCTTTAGCATTGCTTGTAAGGCAGGTCTAGTAATGATATACTCCATCATCTCTCATTTATCTGATAATATCTTAATCTCTCCCCCATTTTTGAAAGAACGTCTTGCCAGATATACAATTCTTGGCTGGCATTTGTTTTCTTTTAGCACTCTAAGTATGGAAACCCACTGCCTTCTTGCCTCCATAGTTTCTGATGAGAAATCGTCACTCAGTCTTATTGGGATCCCCTTGTAAGTAACATGCTACTTTTCTCTTTCAGCTTTTAGAACTCTCTCTTAGTATTTTTATTTGATAATATAATCAATATATGACAGGGTTTATTTTTCTTCATGTTTGTCCCGTTTTGTGTTTTATGAGCTTCTTGAATGTGCATATTCATGCCTTTTGCTGTTTGAGAAGTTCTCTGTTACTATTTCATTGACTATTCTTTCTGCCCCTTTCTTTTTTCTCCTTCTGAGACTCCCATAACACCTTTATTGGTAGACTTGATGGTGTCCCATAGCTGTTTTAGGTTATTTTTGCTTTTAATATTTCTTTTTTTTCTTTCTGCTCCTCTAGCCTGAATCATTTCAAGTGACTTGTTTTCAAGTTCATGGATTCTTTCTTCTGCCAGCTCCAATCTGCTCTTGAAACCTTTTTGGGCATGTTTCATTTCAGTTATTGTGGTCATCAACTCCAGTAGTTCTGTTTGGTTCCCTTATAAATTTCTGTCTCTTTACATAGACTCTTACATTATTTATTCATTGTTTTCCTGATGTCCTGTGGTTCTTTCTCTGTACTTTCCTTCATCTCTCTGAGCATTTATTAAGATCTTTTTTTAAAGGCTTTGTTCAGTATGTCCACATTCTTATCTTCATCACTGGTGTTTTCTTTATTTTTATCTACTTCCTTTGGATGGGCCATCATTTCCTGTTTCTTTGTCTTGCACTCTTGTTGTACATTGTACATTGTAATATTTGATATTGTTGATAAGACAGAGATTTTCTTGAGCTACGGCCCTCCTCTCAGGAAGGGCTGCCCAAGGTGAATGCACTGTGCGTGGTGTTCCCTTTCTTACTGAGCCTCTGTGTTGTATGGGCTTTTGTTTGTTAATTGTTTTGTAGTTCCCCTGTTTGCAGGAGTTTGATTCTCCCTTGTTTCCCAGGAGACAGACCTCCCCCTCCCCGTGTATCTGAAGCTGGCAGGCCTTCCAGACTGTGTACCTCTGTGGTTTTTTACACTCCTTTCATTGTCTCATGCTGCTTTTCCCTAGAGAGAAAATTCTGGGAAGAGGCTCACCCCAAGGAGGACTTTCCCAATTTGGTCTTTCTTGTTAAAATAGGGCCAGGGTCCCACAAGGGTGGTGCAGCGCCAAAGTGCCCTGTGGAGAGGGTCAGGAAGGGCTTCAAAAACTTCTCTGGTTACTCAGAGCTGAGCTTACCTGGCCTGCCTAGCAAATGCAGCCCTTGCCATCACTGTCCTCCACAGCCCTGAGGACTTCCTGTGTCTTTAAATCTCCACTCCTTCCCCACCGCTGTCCAGGGCAGGGTTGAAGTAATGACTGCCACTGCCTTGGTCAGGGTAAATTGAAACAATATCTCCCCTCAGAGCTGGGATCCAGTGATCTAAATCACGAATCAAAAGCCGTGATTAATGATCAGCTATGCACATCTGTATTCTTGGGGAGAAGGACTTTTCTGTTCTTTCTAGCCAGGGACTGGACCCCATGGCAGCTGCTGTGAGAGTGGGAATGGGCACTGTTAGCTGCCCACTGAGAGAGCAATTGACAGTTCTTTACTATGAGTTATCAGCTCTTCCTTCTGCCTTTGCCTGTATGTTGTACAGTGTCCTTCTGGCCTCTGGAGTTTCAGAATATTTGTTTCAGACAATTCCTATCTGGTAATAGTTGTTTTGGTGGAAGGGCTGAGTCCTGGAGTTCTCTATTCTACCATCTTTTAACCCTGGGAAAACTTTTTAGAGTTAGGTTTTTTGGAATGCATAGGATTTTAAAAGGCAGAAAATCCAGTGAGGCCTTTTTCAGCTAAGGACAACATGAATAAAAATGGGGAGGTAGGCTGGGCATAGGGATTCAGAAAGGAGCCTGACTGGTGGAACCAGGTGTGTTAACAGATTGTGGGAAATATGGGTGTAGGTCAGGTAGTGAAGGACCCTAAAAGTATGCAGGAGGAATTTGGTTTTGGTATGCCAGTATTCACTAAGAAAAAGTAGTCTACAGGTGTACCAATAACTTTGAAAATGGTATAATAGATACTTCATGAGCATATCTACCATATACTCAACACTGTTAGGTGCGAAGCATATAGCAGTAAACACACAAGGCAGTGCCCATGTGGTTACATTCTAGTTGAAACACATCTTGAACAAAGTAAAAAATTAAAACATAATCTCAATGAATGAAAAATGTATGAAGAAAAATTGCACAGGATTAGAGAATGACCAGGGTATATGTGGTAGTGGTGGTGCAGCCACAGGGGAGGAAGAGGGGTGATGACAAGATATCTGTGAAGACTGATGAATGTGAGATTGTCCTGGGCAGCAACCAGCCCTCACTCTCACCCTGTACTATTCAATAGCATAGTTGACGCTCCACTGAATAAAGCCTCCTTGCCCAAGCCTGGCCTGTGGAGAAGAAGCCATAATTTCTGAGGCAAAAGAAGGGGGCCACTGAAACCCACCTCTGCAGCTAGTCTGTGGACTAGATGGAAAAGCGTGCAGATGGACAAGGTTTCCAGAACCAGCACAGACTCCCATACTGAAGCTTTGAGTCCCATGGTCTCCACCCCATGATTTCATGTTTCTTTGATTTTGGTTTTCAATTGATTTTTCTTTGACTTTTCCACCTCTTAGGTGGCTAGGAATGTTTAAGAAGAGAGGTGAAAAGGCAGAGATGTTTATTTGGCTCAAAATTTATATTTGGGGCCGTATATTATCTAATTTAACTTGTATGGTCAGTTTACTTGAACACCATAATTACATGGAATCTTGAGTAGGGCGTGAGATCTTGTTGGTTTTTACAGGTTAGTGTGATGCTCTGAAATATCCCAGAGTAATTTGGGCAGAGAATAAAAAAGTATTTGCAAAGTCCCCTTGTTTGATTGGGGAGAAAGGAGGAAATATTCAACTTCCCCATCTGGGGCATTCCTGATATTCTCACAAGCAGTGGGGACAGCCAATTCAATAGGCTGAGCCCGCAATCTTGGGGTTTGCCCCTATGGAACTTATTCCTGCAAAGAAGAAGCTAAGCCTACTTATAATTGTGCCTAAGAGTCACTCCCAGAGAACTCCTTTTGTTGTTCAAATGTGGCCTCTCTATCTCTAAGCCAGCTTGGCAGGTGAAGTCGCTGCCCTTCCCGCTACGTGGTACATGACACCCGGGGGGGGGGGTAAATCTCCCTGGCAACATGGGACCCAACTCCCAGGGATGAGCTGGGACCCAGCATCATGGGAATGAGAAAGGCTTCTTGACCAAAAGGGTGAAGAGAGAAATAGGACAAAATAATGTGTCAGCGCCTGAGAGATTTAAGGGTCGATAGGATTTCTTGGAGGTTATTTTTATGCATTATATAGAAATCCCTTTTTAGTTAATGATGTATTGAAGTGACCAGAGATAAGTACCTGAAACCGTTGAACAGTGTTCCAGTAGACTGGATTCTTGAAGAAGCTTGTGTAACTATATAGTTTTTACAGTGTGACTGTGTGAGTGTGAAAATGATGTGTCTGATGCTCCTTTTATCCAGAGTATGGACAGATAAGTAAAAAAAAGAAAGAATAAAAAGCAAATGAATAATAGGGGGAGGTAAAGGGTAAAAATTGGGTAGTTGAAATAATATGAGTCATGAGGGTGTATGTTGTATGGGATGTATGGGTTCTTTTTTTTTTTTTTTCTTTTTATTTCTTTTTCTGGAGTTTGAGTCCCATGGCCTCCACCCCATGACTTCATGTTTCTTTGATTTTGGTTTTTAATTGATTTTTCTTTGACTTTTCCACCTCTTAGGTGGCTAGGAATGTTTAAGAAGAGAGGTGAAAAGGCAGAGATATTTGCTAATATCCTAAAAATGATCATGGTGAAGAATACACAACTATGTGATAATATTGTGAGCCATTGATTATATAATATGGTTGGACTGTAGGTGTGTGGATATTTCTCAATAAAAATATTTTTAAAAAGAACAGAGGAAAGACTCTGGCTATACTACCTAGCTCTCTCCCTTGCTAACCTGGTTCTCAAACTTTACTGTGGACTGGAATCACTTGGGGAGCTTATTAAAACAAATTGCTGGCTTCCACCTCTGGAGTTTCTGATTCAGTACATCTGGGTGGAGCCCAAGACTGTTCATTTCTAACAAGTTCCCAGGTAATGGTGATGCTGCTGGCTCCAGGATGATATTTTGAGAACCACTGCCTTATTAGGTTACCTAAGATGCAGTTTCTTCATGTGTGAAGGGGGTAATGCTAGCACCTACCATTTATGTTATTAGAGTTAAATGATTGGGTCTATGTAAAATGCTGTAGCTATGTCTGTGCATCTACAACCAATCTGGACATGAGTGCCCTGCTTTTTTTTTGTCCCTGTCATGTTTGTTGTTGTTTGTTTATTTGAGATTTATTTTGTTTTGCTTTGTTTTTTGTAATGATCCACTTAATTGAAACCTCTTTTCCTCCACTTCAGATCTAGAGAGCATGCAAACTTTGGATGTTGGGTATTTAAGCTGACCTGAATAATGTGCTATTTTCAACTCTTCTAGGGACTTATCCATTATTTAACATACGGCTTTATGTACTACATGTGATAAGCTCCATGTTGTGTGTGGTTGGGGCAATATATACAAGTGAAATTGAAAGCTTGGTGTTGGATCTTTGGATAATTCTTAGGAAAGGTGTAAGGAACTCACATTGTTGAGAACCCACTATGGGTTACAACCTCACAACCACCTTGCTAAGAATGTTGTTATTCCCACTTTATGTCTGAGGAAATTGAAACTCAATGTGTTAGGGAAGTTCTTTCAAGCTTTTACTTAGCTCAAAGGTAATTGTAAGAAGGCACAGAGAAATAAAGAAGCCCAGAACCCAGCTAGCCAGTCCATCTTTCTGGGTCCCAGGGCCTCATTGGATCAGCCTATGCAACAAGCCTCTTGAAAAACTGGAATGGACTTCATCGTCACTGCAGCTCTGCTCCAGTGCCTGGGCTGCCAGTCTCTGCTTTGCTCTGGGTGTGTTATACTGAAACTCTCCAAGTAGAGATAATCTGATAAAATTGTTATGTCACAGCCACAATGGAATGTCTCTACTGGACAGCCTTTGATTCAGCACTCCTTCCTGGGTCGGTCAGTCATAGGGGAGTGGTCTTGTTTCAGATGCAAATCATAGCAACTGGATGCTAAAAGCACAACCTGGAACCTTTTCCTCCAGAAAGGAATTGACATTGGGTATGGCAAGGGGTAGCCTAGGGTTGTGAGAAGAGTGCAAATTTGAGAATCAGAAAGGTGCAGGTTTAAATCCTAGTTCTGCCACTTAATCTTCAGTTTCCTCAACTATAAATTGTGGCTATCACCCGCAAGGCAGAAGTGTTGGGAAGGTCAAATAAAAAGTGCTTAGTGTACTGCCTGGCACACAGCATCTGGACTTAATAAATGGTAGGATTTGGTATATTGGGAGGTTTTAACAACAACAACAAAAAAAAACTTAGGAAGTTGGGGAAAAAATATTCAATCTTATCATCCTGTGACTTAGCCCTTAAACACTGACAATGTGCCATTTTCAACTCTTGTAAAGACTCATCCATTGTTTAATTTAGGGCTCCATAGGCAATAGAGATATTTCCTTCCATGGTATTTTTAAACGAGTGGTCTGTTTTACATGGTTGTAGTCATATAATTTTGCATTCTGATTCTTTTCACTTTATAAAATATTTTAAATAATGTTATGTACAAATTTTGTACATAATTTTAACAGGTATGATTTAGTGTCCACAAAATTTCTTATTGTTTTGAACCTAAAAGTTAGAGAATTGGTTGGATAAATGGTAGTATTCATATAATAAAATATTAAGCAGCTATTTCAAAAGATGTGGTAGAAGTATATTTGTTAACAGAGAAACATGTTCATGATTATATGTGAAATGAAATGGTTTTACCTAAAGATCAACTGCCTCCCAAATCTGGGTATTTCTGCCTCATTCTCAGCAGTTTTCAAACTTTAGTGGCCTCAGAATCACCAAGGGAGCTTGTTAAATACACTTTTCAGGGTTTACCCCTAGAGTCTGATTTAGTAGATGGAGAGTGGGGTCCTCAAACTGACACTTTAACATCCCAGGTGACTCTGATGCAGGAATGACATCCCAACTTTTACCTGTTGAAGCTTTATTTCTTTTTCTAAGCTTCTACTACTTTCTCCTGAACTCCTTTAGTACTTTGTAGCACATGTGCTCTGCTTTCTTGTTTTATATAGACCCTTGTGAATCCTTCTAAATTGCAAAACTTTTCCTGATCTTCTAAATCCAGGTGAGCACTCATATCAGCCCCAGGACCTGAATTTCTGTCAAACTCGAAGTGAATTACTGAAAACAGATACTCAGGTATCTGAAATCCAAGTTTCATTTACTTTGTAGTGAAGAGAAAGAGGCTGAGCACTTCAGAAGTCTTTAACACACCTGTTATTAGCAAGAACTTTGGGCAATAAAGATAATCTTTCCAACCTTGATAGAAAAAATATGTTTAAATTACCTTTAACTTGGCAACCGGACTGTAAAAAGTAAATAGTTTGTCCTTTGTGCATTTACTCTAGTCTAGGCCTGACACAACTAGTGTTGGGTGGGGTGGGTGGTTAAAACCCTTCCAGAGGCTTTCATTCCAAACGGATTGTGTGTATATCTTCTGCAGCTATCGATTGGTTTTCATTCTCAGGTTTTGTGGCTTTGAGATCATGCAAGGTAAGTTTCTCATTGTGTAGTAAACTTAGAGGCCATTTGTCCCTACATTGGGATTGAGTTACCCCCCAAAATGCCTGCTCACTTAGGTATTATTGCTTTGATTTTCCTCCTTCCTTAAACCAAATAATATTGAATATTCATATCTAGTCAGGTTTTTTGTTGTCTTATGCTGTCCGTTATGTAACAGATTTAGCTGTTGCAGACACTGAGTTATAAATCGCAATTGACAGATACTATGTTAAAAGGATATTGAATTTTTCCCTTGACTGTGAGGGTACTTGTATTATATTTTGTACAGACCTATGGTTATTCTTGTTTTAAAAGCACTAAGTTATAGAAAAAAATTCCCGAGCCTAAAGAGCCAGGTTTAACAGCTCACTCAGAAAATTCTCTTTCTTACATCCTGTGAAAATATTAACTTTGTAGAATTGAAGCTCCTGATGAGCTGAGAATGTATACCTTCAGAAATGGAGTATTCTTTAAACAAATGGTTCTGGTGAGATGGATTATAGTTGTTCATGTGGCAAACTCAGAATCATTCTTTAGAACCCTTCATCTGTAAAGCTTTTCATAATCCCTCTTCTTGGAAGAGTTAATTTCTCCTTTTACATTACATCCACAACAGTACCTTATACACATTTCTACTATTATATATATCATACTTTAATGTAATGATTGTTTGCATGTTTTTAATTTTCACTAGGTCAGAAACTCATTGGGCGTAGAGAGTGAGACTTATTGTACAGTCTGATCCCCTAGTTCAATGTCTGGATATTGAAGGTACTCAATAACTGGATGTATGAATGAATGAAGGAGAATTCTTTAATGAACAGGTAGCATCATTCAGATAAACTGCATTTTGTGGGTGTTTTCTGATAATTCCTATAGTTGCTATCTTTAAAGCATCATCCTGTCATGGCAAGTTGCCCTACAATATTGTTATACTAAATTATGAATAAATGTTGAAAAAGACAAGTCAGGTATATGCTTCTCCCTGGATCCCTCTTGGCACTGAGTGTTCACCAGTATAATCACCAGGATCCTAATTTTAGAAACTGGGTCTGAAATTCTGCAGAAATCTGCACAACATTAACCCATTAGTTGCTCATAAATTCCTTTCCTGGGCTCACAAACCCTGTATAAGGCTTAGATACCACAGATGTTTGAACTATGTTAATGTACATGATATATATCAAACATACCCAAATTCCCAATTTTAAACTATTTATATTTTAAAAAAAAAGAAGAAGCCAGGCAATTTTAGAATTGAAAGGACCTCGATTTTAGGAAACCAAGTCTCAAGAAGTGGGTGGTTTTCCTTGCTGTAAGAAAGCTTGAATTAAAGTCAAATAGGTTGGGGTTGAATTCTTGTCTCTGGGGATCAAATCATAGCCTCTTACTGGCTGTGTGATCATATAGCAGTTTACTTAGTATTTTTGGAGATCGATTTTCTCATCTGTAAGACTTGGTTAATAATCCAACTCAGTGGGTGATGACAAGGGATTACCTGAGATAACATGAACCAAGCATGCAGTCTGCGCGTCGCGTATCCTCAGTGGACATTAGTCTCTGCCCTTCCTTGCCAAATCAGACTGTGTTAGAGCTAAGACTGAAGAGTTTTCCTTCTGGCATTATTAGGATGGGTTGTGGTTCTCAGTTTACTTGCCAGGGCTCACCGACCTCAAGATGGGAACAAAAGGGCACTGACACAAATGCCTTTGAATAAAGCTTCAGGGGTTATTGCTTTCAAAACAACCTCCCTCTAGGCTGCATGTTTTATTGATGTTGCTTTTATTTTCTTGCACCTTGGGTTGTGGCAACCTCTCTATCAATCATCAACTATAACTTAACTTTGTATAAGTGTGTGAATTGGGAGGATCATTTCTATAAGGCGCTAGGATCTCATAGAAAAATGTATAAACATTTTGGAAAAATAAGCTCTATAAAGCAGGCATCCATATAAGAAAGGAGGAAGTAAAATTTTCATTATTTGCAGATGACATGATTCTATACTTGGAAATCCCTGAGAAATCTACAACAGAGCTACTTGAGCTAATAAATTCAGCAAAGTGGGAGTATATAAGATTAATGTACAAAAATCAGGAATGTTTCCATATACAAGCAATGACTTTCTCTGAGGAGACAATTAAGGAAAAAATTCCATTCAGAATAGTGACCAAAGAATCAGATATCTAGGAATAAACCTGATCAGAGATATCAAGGATTTGCACACAGAAAACTACGAAACATTGCTAAAAGAAATAAAAAATGATCTAAATAGAAGGAAAGACATTCCATGCTCATGGATAGGAAGGTTGAATGTTGAGATGTAAATTCTACCCAAATTGATCTATAGATTCAATGCAATACCAATCAAAATCCCTACAACCTAGTTTGAAGACTTGGAAAAGCTAGTTATCCAATTTATTTGGAAGGGAAAGAGACCCTGAATACCTAAAGATATCATAAAAAAGAAGAACAAAGCGGGAGGACTAACACTTTCTGACTTTAAAACTTACTGTAAAGCCACAGTGGTCAAAGCAGCGTGGTACTGGCACAAAGACACAAGTATCGACCAATGGAATCTAATTGAGAGTGCAGAAATCAAGCACCAAATATACGGATAATTGATCTTCTATAAGGCCCCCAGAATCCACTGAAGTGGGACAGAATAGTCTTTTCAATAAATGGGTGTGGGAGAATAGGATATCACTAGCCAAACAAATGCAAAAGGACCCCTACCTTACCCTATACAAAAGTTAATTCAAAATGGATTAAAGACCTAAATATAAGAGCCAGTACCATAAAAACTTCTAGAAGAAAATATAGGGAAACAGCCTCAAGATCTAGTAATAGGAGGTAGATTCTTAAAACCTTACACCTAAGGCAGAAGCAGTGAAATAAATAAATAAATAAATGGGAACTTCTTAAAATCAAAAGCTTTTTTTGCCTCAAAGGACTTTGTGAAGAGGCAACCAACTCAATGGGAGAAAATATTTGGAAATCACATATCAGATAAAGGCTTGATATCCTGTGTACATAAATAAATTATATAGTTCAACAACAAAAGAACAAACAACCCAATGATAAAATGGGCAGAGGAGATGAATGGACATTTTTCCAAACAGCAAATACAAATGGCTAAAAAGCACATGAAGAGATACTCATTTTTATTAGCTTCAAGGGAAATGCAAATCAAGATGACAAAGTGATATCACTTCACACCTATAAGAATGGCTGCTATTAAACAAACAGACAACTACAAATGTTGGAGAGGATGTTGAGAAATTGGAAAATTTATTCACTGTTGGTGGGAATGTATAATGGTGCAGCCACTGTGAAAAACAGTTTGGCAGTTCCTTAGTAAACTAAATATTGAGTTGCCCTATGACCCGGCAATACCAATAGGCAGTATACACCCAGAAGAGCTGAAAGCAGTGACACAACAGACATTTTAACACTGATGTTCATAATGGCACTATTCACAATTGTCAGAAGATGGAAACAATCCAAGTGCCCATCAACAGATGAATGGATAAACAAAATGTGGTCTATACATAGGATAGAATATTATGCAGTAGTAAGATGAAATGAGGTCCCAAAGCATAAGACAACATGGATGAATCTTGAGGACATAATGCTGAGTGAAATAAGTCAGACACAAAAGGACTGATACTGTATGATTTCATTATTATGACTCTGATAAAGGTAATCTCAGAGGTTATACTGTAGAATATAGCAGATCTAAAGGTACACAGAAGCTAGAGACAGAAGAAAGGCTAGCCAATGAGGTTGAACTTAAATGCAAGGGAATGGATACAAGGTGATGGTAACTACTTAGTGGGGTTATAAGTAACATTGCCATATTGAAGGTGAATATGATTGAAAGGGGATGTATTGTGCCATGCATCACACTGATTAATTCTACAATTATTTATAAATAAGTTCTCACATGAACTATTTCAAAAGTTTGATGTTGGACAAAGAGTCAATAGTAGAGGGGTATAGGGAAAAAACTAAAAATGTATGCTATGGCCAGTAGTTAACAGGAAGACATCAACAGTGGCACAACACTAGCAGGGGCAACTAATTGGGGGCAAGGGACAAGTGATAATAGGTAGTTTTGATTTGATATTGGATTACACTGTATTTGTCGGTTCTTTGTCACTATGGACCAATGAAATTGTCTAAAATTGAGAGTGCTGCTTGATTGTACAACCAACTGAGGCTATTGTAAGACATGGTTTCTTTATTTTGGACATTAACCATGATGCCCAATAGATGGAGGGAGCCCAAAGGAGTACAATGATTAAGAAACAGAATGGAGAACTGTGATACATTTTATATGATGGAATATGGTGTGGCTACAAAAAGGAAGGACATCAAGAGGGACATAACAAACTGAATAAGGTGGGGACAGTATGTTGTGCAAAATAAGCCAGAGATGAAAGAATAAATATGCTAAGGTCTCTTTCAGAAAATACTTATAATAACATTGGAGCCTAGATTGCAAGCTCTTATAGTCACCACACTTAGTCTGAAGTTGTAAGTGTATGTTTTGGTTTGTTAAGCTGCTGGAATGCAATATACCAGAAATAGAATGGCTTTTAAAAGGGGAATTTATTAGATGGTAATTAATATTTTAAAATGTCACCTTATGTGTGAGACTAAAGCAAAAAATGTTTATGTGGTACAAAATTTATATTTTGACTAGTGCATTTCCTAATATAACTTATGTAGATAGTTTGATTGAACACCATAAGTACTTGGAATCTCAGGTTGGACATGAGATTTTGTTGGTTTGTCCAGAGTGATGCCCTGATGAATCCCAGAGTGATTCGATCAGTGAGTGGAAAAGTATTTGCAAAGCCCCCTTCAGGGAATGGTGAAAATGGGGGGAAATTCAGCTTCCCCAAGTTGAATTCTTGATATTCTCACAAGCAGTGTGGACAACCAAAGCTATGTGCTGAGCCCCCAGTCTTGGGGTTTCTTCATATGAAACTTAACCCCACAAAGGATCGGTCAAGTCTCCTTAAAATTTAGGCCTAAGAGTCACCCCCAAGAGAGCCTCTTTTGTTGCTCAGATGTGGCCTCTCTCTCCAGCCAACACAACAAGCAATCTCACCACCCTCCCCCGTCTACATGGGACATGATTCCCAGGGGTGTGGACCTTCCTAGCAACATGGGACAGAAATCCTAGAATGAGCTGAGACTCAGCATCAAGGGATTGAGAAAAACCCTAGAATGAGCTGAAACTCAGCATCAAGGGATTGAGAAAACCTTCTCCACCAAAAGGGGGAAGAGTGAAATGAGACAGTGTCAATGGCTGAGAGATTCCAAACAGAGTCAAGAGGTTATCCTGGAGGTTACTCTTACGCATTAACTAGATATCACCTTGTTATTCAAGATGTAGTGGAGAGGCTGGAGGGAACTGCCTGAAAATGTAGAGCTGTGTTCCAGTAGTCATGTTTCTTGAGAATGATTGAATAATGATATAGCTTTCACAATGTGACTGTGTGATTGTGAAAACCTTGTGTCTGATGCTCCTTTTATCTACCTTGTCAACAAACGAGTAGAACATATGGAATAAAAAGAAATAATAGGGGGAACAAATGCTAAAATAAATTTAGTTTGAAATGCTAGTGATCAATGAAAGCGAGGGGTAAGGGGTATGGTAGGTATAATCTTTTTTTTTTTCTTTTCTGTTTTCGTTTTATTTCTTTTTCTGAATTGATGCAAATGTTCTAAGAAATGATGAATAAGTGATGACATTGTGAATTAGAATGAAATGATGACTAAGTGATGATATTGTGAATTACTGATTATATATGTTAATGTTTTATTTGGTTTTTAAAATATTTTTTATTAATAAATAAATTTTTAAAAAAACAAAAAAAAGGGAATTTATTAAGTTGCAAGTTTACAGTTCTAAGACCATAGAAATGTCCAAACTAAAGCATCCAGAGAAAGACACTTTAACTCCAGAGAAAGGGCCGATGATATTCAGGGTTTCTCTCAGCTGGGAAGGCACATGGCAGTGTCTGCTAGGTCTACTAGCTTTCTCTCCTCATTTCATAAGGCTTCCCCAGGGGCGTTTTCTTTCTTTGTCTCCAAAGGTCTCTGGCTGTGTGGGCTCCTTTGACTCTGAAGCTTTTTCAAAATGGTTCCCTCTTAAAGGGCCCCAGTAAGCAACCCCACCTTGAATGGGTGGAGACACATCTCCATGTAAACCACCTAATGAAAAGGCACCACCCACGATTGGGTGGTTCACATCTCCATAGGAACAATCAAAAAGATCTCATCCAGCAATATAGAATGAGGATTAAAGAACATGGCTTTTCTGGGGTGTACAACAGTTTAAAACCAGTACAGTATATTTCTCGATTCTGAGACACTGAGCTATATGTGTATCAACTGGTATTTCCCTAGAACTTTGAGTAACTCTGTGATACCTAAGACCCAGAAATGGAATGCTGCAACCCTTAAAGTTATCATAGCTATATATAATAACAAAGTACTGAAAAAGAGATCAGTCTTCAATTAGAGATAAAAACAAAGCCAATCTGGCTGGGACTAAGGGAAATCAGAATACAGGTTAAAAAACGATAGTGTATGAGCTCTAGACCATCACCTACTATATAAGACCAAAGGCAGAAGGGTTTGTTATGTCTAGAACATAAATCTTCTGTAACACATAATCTGAATCAACATGTTCTGGATAGCTCATTTAAACAACTCAAACTCCTGGAGTCCAGAAAGGGAACAAGGCCTTGTAATTCTGTATAGCTTAATGTAATACCTGGATACATCTCAGTTTATGGTAGGCTGATAATTAAAATATATTGGTAGAGTCCCTTGAGGGTCTGAAGGAAAAAAAATATATATGTGGAACTATTACATTGTTCTGTCTGGGAAACCCCAGGTACCCTCTCAACCACTGGGGACTCCCAAGATAATAGGCCAAGCCCTTGATTTTAAGGCTTGCCCTTATGAAACTTATTTCTGTAGTGGAGAAGCTAAGAGTACCTATAATGAGGATTGAGTTGCTTCCGAGAACTCAGTCTGATCCTCTTTTGTTGTTCAGATGCGGCCTCTCTCTCTCTCTTTAAACCCAACTCTGCAAGGAAAATTATTAGCTCCCCCCTATGGACATTCAAGATTGAAAGTCTCTCTGGCAATGTGGGCATGACTCCCAGGCATGAGTCTGGCCCTGGCACCATAGGATCGACAACACCTTCCTGCAAAAAGGGAGGAAAGAAGTGTACTAAAATAAGGCATCAGTGGCTAAGAGAGACCAAATAGAGTCAAGAGGCTATTCTGGAGGCTACTCTTGTGCAAGCTTCAGTTAGATAGTTTAGTTAGATAGCTTTAATTTCCATGGTTTGCTAAGCCCCAACCAATATCACTCCTATTAATTCTTAAAGAACACCTAGAGCTCTGAGACTATACAGAAGTTTCATGCACAAAGTTTGCTTTCCTGGAACCTATAATTTCCAGAGAGTTCCTAGGCCAGATAAATCCTGAAACCCAGAGGGACCAGCCTCTCCAAGTTTATCAATTAATTGCATACCCCTATCCTTTAGTGTTGACACCCTTCTCAACTTGAAAAAAAGTCAGCACGGCAAAATTTGTATTTTGACTAGTGCATTTCCTAATATAACTTATGTAGACAGCTTAACTGAACACCATAAGTACATGGAACCTTGAGTAGGACATGAAATTTTGTTAGTTTGTCCAGAGTGATGACCTGATGAATCCCAGAGTGATTTAATCAGTGAGTGGAAAAGTATTTGCAAAGTCCCCTTTGGAGAATGGTGAGAATGGGGGGAAATTCAACTTCCCCAAGTTGAATTCTTGAGATTCTCCAAAGCAATGTGGACAACCAAAGGTATAGGCTGAGCCCCAAGTCTTGGGGTTTGTTCATATGAAACTTAACCCCACAAAGGATAGGTCAAGCCTACTTAAAATTAGGCCTAAGAGTCACCCCCAAGAGAACCTCTTTTGTTGTTCAGATGTGGCCTCTCTCTCTCCAGCCAACACAACAAACAAACTCACCACCCTCCCCATATCTACATGGGACATGACTCCCAGGGGTGTGGACCTTCCTGGCAATATGGGACTGAAATCCTAGAATGAGCTGAGACTCAGCATCAAGGGATTGAGAAAAACCCTAGAATGAGCTGAGACTCAGCATCAAGGGATTGAGAAAACCTTCTTGACCAAAAGGGGGAAGAGTGAAATGAGACAAAGTGTCAATGGCTGAGAGATTCCAAACAGAGTCCAGAGGTTATCCTGGAAGGTATTCTTACGCATTAAATAGATATCACCTTGTTATTCAAGATGTAATGGAGAGGCTAGAGGGAGCTGCCTGAGAATGTAAAGCTGTGTTCCAGTAGCCAAGTTTCTTGAAGATGATTGTATAATGATATTGCTTTCACAATGTGACTGTGTGATTGTGAAAACCTTGTGTCTTATGCTCCTTTTATCTACCTTGTCAACAGACGAGTAGAACATACGGAATAAAAATAAATAATAGGGGGAACAAATGTTAAAATAAATTTAGCTTGAAATGCCAGTGATAAATGAAAGCAAGGGGTAAGGGATATGGTATGTATAAATTTTTTTTCTGTTTTCATTTTATTTCTTTTTCTGAAAAGATGCAAATGCTCCAAGAAATGATCATGATGATGAATATGCAACTATGTGATGATATTGTGAATTACTAATTATATATGTAGAACGAAATGATCAATATAGGAATGTTTGCGTTTGTTTGGTGTTTTTTGGTATTTAAAAAAATAAAATAAAGTAAAAAATTTTTTAAAAAGTCAGTATAGGCATTGCCTAAGTATCCCTGTAAACTGGGAGAAGAATCAAAGGAGAAGAAGGAGTTAGTTAGAACACAGAATATAGGATTTAACAGATGAATGCGACTGCTGAATCACTATATTGGTGTTTCTTTTAGCCTCCAGTATTTGGGAGCAGCTGGAGGGGAAAATCTGAAGTAGTGGAATTATAACCCATAACAAACTCTTAAAATCTGTTCTGTAACTACATTGTGAAGTGTACTTTGAAAAGTGTATCTTTTTCTTTCTTTCCTTTGTGTATACGTTACATTTCACAATAAAAATGTCTTTTAAAAAAGATCTACATAGCATAATAAGTTTCCGATTTTTAAAAAAATCTAAAATAAGTTAAATATTTGTGCTAAATTGAAAGATTTTGGCTGGCATTGAACCAAGAGCATTTTAAGCATGGAGGTGTTAGTCATAGAAACGTAAGCCACCATGAAATGTTAAAGTAATCAGGTGGAAGAAATAACATAGTTTGTTTCTTATTCTCATTCTCCTAGGGTTCATTTGTCGTTTTAAAAGACAACTTATTTTTTTATCTTTTTCTTTTCTGTAAAGGAAGAAACCTGTGGGTTCTCGTTGTGGGGCGGTTTCCAAAGGAACACAGAATTGGGATTCCGGAGTTTAAATACGTGGCAAATATGCATGGAGATGAGGTATGTATGGGACATGAATTTCTGAAATGTCACCAGAGAAACTTTTCCCTTGAGTCTTTTACACACTATGTAAATCATAAAGAGGAAGCGTGGAGAAGGCTTCCAGGATCAATTGTCGCAAAGAAGCAAGGCTTTGAAAGTTGTACTGTCCATCAACCAGTGCTGTGAGGATAACTGGAGCTTTTTGTATGTGGGGTAGGAAGAACTGCAGTTCCCACCCTCTGAACTCCTGCTAGCAAAGTCCCTGGCCTCCCCCTGGAGGTTGAAGTTTCCCACCTCTTGGTAAAGTATCATATTTTATTTTTTTATAAAAATAAAATAAAATATTATTTTTTATAAATAAAATAAAATATTATTTTTGAAGTCAAACAATCATAAGATCCCAAACCGCTATCCAAACTACAAAGATCTGACTTTTAGGATGCTTTTGTCACTTTGTCTTCACCTAATACTCACTGTTTTCAATATCTAAGCTTATACAATCAAACTTAGGGTTCCCTCCTACCCACCATTCAACACTCTTAAACTCCTTAATAGTATCTGGCCTCTTTTCAACTTTAGTAAGAATAAACTCTATTTTTATTTTATTATTTTACATTTTGAAAAATACCTTTTACCTACTCTTAATTGCCCAGCCGTTGTTGCTGGGCAACAGGATACCCTATTTCTTACAGTACATCCTCAGAAATTTTATAATATGATGACTACAGTATTTTATGTTTACCAGGATTCCATACAACTGGGTAATCAAGTGGGAAAGAAAGATAAGCTACCAGGTATCACAGTAAAGAAAATTTACATAGGAGAATGTTGAACGCCCTGTAAAACACACTTAACTTGAAGGAATGTCAAAGTAAATGCATATCTCATTAAGTGCAACCTGCTGACTTGTTAAAACACTTCTGAATTTGCAGTAGTGTGGGTGGTATGCTCTAATCAAATACTAGACTTCCTGTCCTGGCTGAACGCTCCCAGGCTCCAGAGGAGCAGGTCCTGCCCCATTTGATATACAAACAGCCTGCCTTTTCCAAGCATGCTGCCGCAGCTGGCCTTCCAAGAGAAGGTACTTCTTACAGATGGAGCTAAGATGCAAACACTTGCTTCTAAGACAGGGGTAGGTCCTTGAATCTGATTTGTAGTCGGGTGGAGGCTCAAGCCCCCCGTGGCATTTTTTTGAGCTTACTGGGGAATATGGCCAAAGTTGTTTTTAATAAAACAAGTGTTCATTACAGACAACAACCCAGGCTTCATTTCCCTTTTGCTATCTAGTCTATTGATCAAGGCCCCTTGGAATCCATTTTTAATAAGAGATATATGGCCCTCACTGGCTTCAGTAGTTTATTTATTGAATTCCTGGCATTTCAGCGTTTGCAGCCTGCGACGCAGAGATTAATCCTCTGGACTGAAACTTCCAAAAATAAGCAAGAGTCCTTCCTCTCACCCACTCCAAATTTGCTTATTCCTTCCACACGCTCTCCCAAATATTTAACATCTTGCTCTCTGGGTGGTTAGTGTATCAGATCAAGTCAGGCTCTCTGGTTCACTATGACTCTTGGAGGAATTACAAGAATGGCAATTAGGCAGAAAGAGAAAAGCCCCAGTGTATTTTGGAACGGGAATCTGAGGTGCTGCTATGCCCAGTGTGTCCCAGATGGTGGCAGCACCTGGGAGTTCTGTGAGGCCATTGCAAAATTTATTATTTGGAATTTGAGATCTTGCATACCTGCCCTCCCATTGCCATTGGGAGCCAGGGAAAGTGACGGCCTGACCTCAAAGCAGAGAAGTCAGTCTGACAGAGGCTCTACCCACCTTACTCATCCCTGTTCCTACCTCGGATCTTCTAGAATTGAAAGAGCATTTTCCATTAAAAAGCAACATAGCTGTTATTTTAGGGCAGTGGTACTTAACCTTCTTTAGATGTATTCCATGCTCTTCTAAATAAGCTTTGAACTTTGATCTCAAGGATTATGGGTCTTCATGGAGTGTGTGGCCATCACAGTGAAGAATCCCACCCTGGAGTGGTGGGGGAAATGGAGACTCATGGGCTCTCAATTTTAGTGAATCAGAATTTTAAACCTGAAAGAGCCCCTTAAATCCATTTCCCATTTTAAAAATAAACTGAGGCCCAGAGAAGTTGTGACTTTTCTGAACTCACAGAAGAAGGCCAGGGTTTAGAAGGTAGATAGATATGGAATTGTATCTTACATAGCATTATATTCCAAAGTGGGCAGAAAAAAAGTCAGTTAGGAAGGCGACATGTATGCTCTACTGTTGGGCATTTACCTTCTTTTAGTAAGTTTAGCAAACTAGATTGTCCTCTAGTACTGGAGTTGAACAGATGGGTCCATTTGATTGTGGGTCAGGCTAATTAGCCTGCTACACTCAGGAATGCAAAAAGCAAAGTGTGGGTAACAATATCAACTTAAAATGGTCCGTTTGCCTGCAAGTTTTGTTACAAAAAAGGGAAGTTAAACCCATTCCTTCGTTTGTACTAACTTCACTTATTCTTTTATTCTGTACAAAGGCAAGTATTACTCTAAGGACAAGGCCAATTAAATAGCGACCAGAAAATGCAATTGTATTGTGGATATTTTTCTTGTTGTCTTCAATGACCTGTCTGTTGGTTCAAATCCTTTCTGCAACACAACCTGAGCACTGAGCTTTGCCCAACTATAGATTCTGCCTTCCTTTTCTCATTGCTGTCTTTGGAATGCTCCATTTTTATCATTTCAGCTTTTAAGTATAGATTGGACAATATCCAATTTCTCCAATTTCTACAGTTGATCAAAAGACTTGGACACATCCATCATGTAAAAGGATGACAAATGCTTAGAGACAGTAACACTGGGATAAGCCATTCTGAGTTTCCTTACTCTCCGTGTCCACTTCCTCCTCCCCACTTCTGTCTCTTTGATTGCAGGAGAGTCACACTAGGTAGCTGGCAGAGAACCCATGATGAGCCTTTGTCACCTGATATTTGTGCCATTTTCATCATGGATGGGAAAACATTTCTGGGTCTACCTTTCTCGTTTTAATAAGGCTAACAGATGGCTGTTCTCATTCATTCAGGCCCTGGTTTGGCATGTTGAATTGTAGAAGTCCCAATTCTACATTTAATTTATGCAAGCTTCTGATAGGCAGCATTTGACACACCTGAAGCTTAATAACTCTTTTTAATTAGAAGGGATGACACCAGCACACACTGCCTGTGGTTCTCTACCATCCCTTACTCCATGAATATTCACATGGTTTGGAGGTTGGGTCTTTGTCTCCCTCACTTTGGATAATTAATTACTTCTTTTTGGAATCAAAATAGCTAATCTTTATTCCAGGTGAAATGCCCAATTCATTTTAAGCATATATTAAATTCATCAAATAAAGTCTCCAGAATTTTTCAGCTCCCTTTTTGGTGAGTCTCAGCCAGCGTGACAGATATCCTGAGTCTGGAATAAGCAGGATTCTTTTTTTTTTTCTTTTAACCTGGGCAGGCACTGCGAATTGAACCCGGGTCCTCTTGCATGGCAGGCAAGCATTCTTGCCTGCTGAGCCACCGTGGCCCGCCCTGGAATAAGCAGAATTCTTGACCTCTACTCTTGCCCTAGTGAAATTTCTTCAGTGTCTCATTGAGAGTCCTTTAAATAAAATCACTTCATTATCTGTGCATCTCCCCACACTCAGCACCTTAAGTCCTCATGTTGTCAGAAAGGTCTTCCTCAGAATAGTCTTGTCCTTATGATGGATTTGTCAGCAGTGATTTTTTCAACAGTTATTTATTGAGTACATGGTATACCAGGAACTGGGCAAGGTAGCAGCGGTACAGTGGACACAGAGGAAGCTGAAGCTGGACAGTATCCCTGCCTCAAGTCTTGGATTGAAGGGGCTCAGTCGGTGCCAGTCCAGGAGTTGTAATGCAGGGTGTTCCCTAGGAGGGGAGCGCACGTGTGGGGCCTTATGAGGACGCCGGCAGGTCATCAAACCCAGACTTGGGAGACCAGGAAAAGTGTGATGGGTAATGTAATATTAGGCTAGTTTGAAGAAGAAAGATTTAGCTAGGTAATCAGATAAACTTAGTTTGTAACACACCGTTGTGGAGCCCCAAAAACTTAGAGACTTTATTTTTCCTTCTGCAGCTACAATGCAGTGTAGCATTTCATAAATAGATCCCATTGTTAAGATAGGTGAAGTATTCGTTCTTTCTCTCTCTCTCTCTCACACACACACACACACACAAAATACTTATGTTGTTGGTTGTTTACTTGAATTTTTTTTTCCATTTTTTCAGAATTTTTTTTTTTGAGAATGTTTCTACGCATTCATTCTCTAGCTGGCAAATTCCGACTTGACTGAAATAAACTGTACCTGATAAAGAATTTATTTCCTGCCTTCTAGGTTGTTGCTATTTTAACTCCAGATGAATTATCAGGGGGAAAACTCCAGCAGCTGGTGTGTTTATCAAGCCTTTCAGTCTATTTACTAGGAGTTCTTTTTATGAAGTCTCCATGCTCACAGTAATTTTTAATAGAGAGGATGTTTGTTAGAACATGCTAAATAAAAGGCTATTTAATTTGCCGGAGTCTAAGTTTTGACCAGATTCTTTTTAAAAACTTGGGCTCTCCAAGGTTTCATATTCAGAAACTTATTTTTATACAGAGACAGGTCTGTTACTAAGACATGAGTCACTTATAGTAATGTTGGGAAGAATTCATTTGAATAACATTTGGCATAAATCTGCTATCACAGTGGCAGTAAAATATGGCCCAAAAACAACAAAAAAAGGATTTTTTTAAACTACCTTTGAAATTCCTGTCTGTGTACCTCAGCAGTTGTTTAATTAACTGACTCTTAGTTGGTTATTTTTCATATTTTTAAGATTTGTTGTGAACTATTGAGCCAAACAGAAAATATCATGTCATAGGCTTGTTTCCTTGAAAGAATCAGGATTTTACTGTTTTTGTTAAAAAAAAAAAAAAAAATGACATAGGTTTCCTTTAATTAAAAAAGTGTTGCTAGAGGGGGGTGCAAGGGTAGTTCAATGGTAGAATTCTCACCTGCCATGCGGGAAACCCGGGTTCAATTTCCGACCGTGCACTTCCCAAGACAAACAAGCAAACAACGAAAGAAAAAACAAACAAATAGCAGTAACAGGATACTCACATGCAAAAATAATGAAATGTGACCCTGGGCATATAGCATACAAAAAAAAAAAATGATGCTAGAAAATGAGAGAAAATAAAAATCATTCAGAATAATATCCTCACCCAGAAATAGCAATCATTAATATTTGCCAGATACCATTCTAGAAATCTCTCTCTCTGTATTTCTGTAGTCAGAGAACAAAAGAAATTACAAGAATACAAAATAGCATGTATATCCTATGTTTAAATACATAAGAAATTTTATTTTATTTTAACAGAAAATAAAACTGAGGTTAAACTAAAAAGAGTTGGTAAATTTGACAAATAGTTTTTCAAAATAAGAAATTAATTATAAGAGGCTATGTCTAAAGTTAAGAAAAAAGACAATGGAAAACTTTGAAGTTATAGTCATTAAAAAATGTATTTGACTTTTGATAGTATCTTATGACCCCTGGCACTTTGAAAATTCTTCGCCCCTTTTCTTGCCTCTCCCCTGACGCCACTCCCTTCGTTAATTATAAGCCTTTACTTTTAACATTGGCTCTGTACCCCCACTGCCACAGCTGCTTGACCCGGTTCTACAACCAACTGAATTCCAACTCAATGCCAGCCTCTTAAGCTTGGGTTCTCCGTTCTTGTTTGTTTTCGTTCACTTTTGGTTGGATGAATTTCCTTGCCCACTCTGGCCTGGAGCTCTGCACTCTTGAGAGGATGTGGTGAAGATATTTAAATGAAATTCACATTTAGAACCCCCTTGGGGATTCTGACAATGCTCCTCCTCTGTGCTTGAGGCTCAGATCTGCTGCAGGGTTTTTCTGAAGTTTCTCTCTAATGGAGCAATCTTACAGTCTCTAACCTGCATTTAGAAATTTAATGAGCTACAAATGATTCCTGGTCCACTTCCCTCTCCTTTGCCTTTGATTCTTCCTTCCCCTCATCTCCAATTCCCTTCCAGAAAAGCTCCTTAAAGCAACCACCCTGAAATGTTTAAAAATCACTGATCGTAAATTCCCAAATGGAAGCTCCTCCGTGGCTGGCTTTAGGGCAGCCAGTGAGTAGTCCAGTGACTGTGCTTCCCAAAGTCAAAACATATTATATGTTAGAATTGGGAACTCTCTATGTGGCATGCTTGGCTTTTTGGTTATTCGTTTGTGGGGACTTTTTCACACGCGATTTTGACTGTAAAAACGAAAATCAAGGTATGGCAAGATGAGGCTAGAAATGAGGACGAATAAAATCAAAGACAGATTTAAATATATTTCCGCTCTAAATGTTATGGTTACCTATGGCTGCATAATTCACATATTCCAAATTTTCTTAGTTCCAATTTCAATTTTTCTGTGGTACAAATTCGTACAACTTATTAAGTGGGGTCTCTCTATTTTCCACAAATTGGGATAAAATAAGGAACTTTGCCACTTAAGGATTGCTCATCCTTTGTCCAAAATGGTGAATTCCTGCAGTGGAGTTGGAATTGAAAGTTATTTTGAGGCTCCACTAAATCTTGACATGCTCAGTGCCTAATAGTGCCTCTGAGCACTGTCCTTATTTAATCACCTGCTGTGCCTGAGTTCCCATTTACTAATTCCTCAACAACATCTGGTCTTGTGTAAGAGGTAAAAATACCTGACTTAGACACCAGTTCCTTGAACCTAGAATTATAGGGAGAAATTAACATAGTCTAACCAAATCTTTCTGTATTATAGCTGAAATGTAAAAATGTGAATTGCTTTTTTTTTAATAAAAAAAAGAAATACATTTCTCTTGTGAGAATTGAGATCTCTCACAGACCTTCAGTTTCCCAGTCATGGATGATACATAAAATAATTTTAGGTGGATGCAAATTTTTTTAATTGTTTAATATTTTGAATATTTAGTATTTTACCTAATATTTTAATGTATATTAGAAACACCAAGCAAAGTGGCAATGACACTTTCATTTTTAATGTAAGTAAAAAAACAATTTAAAGCAAATTTTAAATGATAGGATAGGTAATATGCAGATATGACAAAAAATCGTGAGGATGTTGTGCAAATGACTAATTTCAGAAACAAGAAAATGTAGAAATCTGAAATATACAGATAAAAAAAATTTCACAGCTGTGCAAAAGACAAAAGTTTTGGAAATAAGAGAATGTGGAAGCCCTCCTTAAATTATGTTTATTGCGAACTTGGATTTTTCTCTGGTAAAACCTACATATTCTGATGCCTTGGTTCTTAGACTGTTATCCACCAAAATGTACTTAAGGATGGCTTTCCTGAGCGTCCTGCCTTCCCGGCCACCCCACCTCTTTCTCTACCACTCCAGAAGGTGTTTTGGAAGGCAAGCAAATGAGAAACAATCTAATATGAATAAAACTTTACTCCACTCTTAATTCATTTAGAAAAGACTAAGTTATTTACAAATGAGCTCTTTAACTTTTACTAACTAAATCATTTTCAGCATCTCTCATGATTGCCGCTTGATAGCATCAATGCGCTGGAGAAAGTGGTCTCACAAACTGCTTCCGGGCTAAGATATGTGTAGAGGCCCCTTAGGGGGGATTTGTGCTTTGGGGACTGTTTTCCTTTTACCTCTGACCAATAATAGCCTCTGTTCTCTTCAACCCATACAGACTGTTGGGCGGGAACTGTTGCTCCATTTGATTGATTATCTAGTAACAAATGAAGGAAAAGACCCTGAAATCACAAATCTAATCAATAGTACCCGGATACACATCATGCCTTCAATGAACCCAGATGGATTCGAAGCTGTCAAAAAGCCTGACTGTTTTTTCTCAAATGGAAGGTAAGAAAAGACCTGTTTGAATATAACAAGAGGGCCCCCGTCAGTCAGTACTCCTTGGTCCTGTTGGAAGGAGCTGGGTAATGGCCTGTGCCATATCATTACCTTGCCCAAAATTCTCCAAGGCTGCCTGTTGCTTTTCAGATAAAATGTAAAACCTCAAATAAGGTTATTTTGGTCCTGGGCCCTGCCTTACCTCTCCAACTTCATTTCCCACTCCCCTTCACTCACCATGCTTCAGCTGCCCTCATTTCCTTTTGTTTCCAGGTACTTTCTCACCTCTGGGGTTCTACATGTGCCATTTTCCACCCCTTACCCCCTCCCACTACTTCATGTCCTTCCCTGATATCATATATTAGATCTCCTCATTTCTCTAGTACTTTTCCTTCATAGCACAATTATTCATATCTAACCTCTTGTCTCTTTCCTCACTAAACTGTAAATCCATTGTGTTTGTCATTTTTAAATCCCCAGTACTTAGCCTAGAGCCTAAGCTCTCAATAACTATCAGCTGATTTATTAAAACAGTAGTTCAATATGCAACTATGTGATGATATTGTGAATTACTGATTATATATGTAGAATGGGATGATCATATGTTAAGAATGTTTGTGTTTCTTTCTTGTCATTTTTTTAATTTAAAAATTAATTTAAAAAAACAAAACAGTAGTTCAAGAACCAAACACAAAGAGTGGCTCTTGTGACATTTCTGATTTAAATGGGATTTATTTTGTTTCATTCCAGCTGCTCAGGGTAGCTTGGAATTTCTCAGATGTCTAGTGTGCATTCATAGTTATGCAATTCAAAGTTTTGTTTGCTTTACCAAAAATAAATAAGTAAAATCTTGCCGATTGATTCTCTTTAAGTTTTTTCCTAGCATATTTAAACATGACTGCTTTGCTTTTCAGGAGTATATTTGTCAAAGTAGCACATTCCTGTTGCTTCAGTTATCAATTGCTGCATAACAAACCACCCCCAAATTTGGTGACTTAAACAACCTTTTTATTTACTCTCAATTCTGTAGATCAGGACTGTGGGCAGGACAGAGTAGGGATGGCTAATCTTTGTTCCACAAGCCTGGGGCTCAGCTGGGTCTAGCTGGGACAACTGAGCTGGGCTTTATATCTGGAATCTCTGTTCTGGCTGTCAGCTGCTCTCCTCATTTCTCCATGAGGGCTCTCTACATGGCTAGCATTGGAGTCTCAGTTTTCCAAAAGGAAGTCTTCCAAGAGGAAGAACCCCAAAGGGTAAGCTCTTTTGAAGCCTATTTGCATCACACTAGCTAATGTTCCACTGGTCAGAGCAAGTCACAACCCACTGAGTCGGCGGAGGCAGGGGGCTGCACAAGGCATGAACACCAAGGGGTGTGGATCATTGGAGGCCACCAAGGTAACTGTCCACCCACCTGTATTCCCATATGAAAAAAGCACCTAGAGCCCAAACCAAGGCTCTACACGTTGTACAAATTAGCTCAATACCATCACGTTCCACCAATAAACCCTAAAAATTCTTTCTTTTAAAGGGAAAATTTTAATGAATATGACCTGAATAGAAATTTCCCCGATGCTTTTGAATTTAATAATGTATCAAGGCAGCCTGAAACTGAAGCAATCATGAAGTGGCTGAAAACAGAGACCTTTGTCCTCTCTGCAAACCTCCATGGTGGTGCCTTGGTGGCCAGTTACCCATTCGATAATGGTGTTCCAGGTAAGCAGAAGGCAGGGCCCAGCTCCGGCTCTCTGCGTGCAGAGGAGAACTGCAAACTTTCTGCTTCTGGATAGGGAAAAACTCTTCTCCCCACCCCCACTCCACCCCCCTCTCCCCACTTAACTTCCTGGCATGGATGGAGCCTGATTTTCCCAACCCTGAGCCATCCTTCCTGTAACTTATAAACAGTAGATAAACATTAACTTATAAGTAACAGGATTAACTTGCCTTCATCAGTGACATACTAAAATCAGGGTTTGGATTATCTCACAAGAAGCAATGTGGCTCAAAGAAAATAAAACCAGAACAATTTATCTTTCTTTACTAATCACACAAACAATAATTTCTGACTCTAAAATTCTGTGGGTGGAGGAAGCTTAAATGCATGTTACTTAGTGAAAGAAGTCAATCTGAAGAGGCTGCATGCTATATGATTCCAACTATATGATATTCTGGAAAAGGCAATACTATAGGGACAGTGAAAAAATCAGTGGTTGCCATGGGTTCATAGGGAGGCAGGAGGAATAATTGGAGGACAGGGGATTTCCAGGGCTGTGAACCCATTTCGTATGATACTGTAATGGTGGGTTCATGACTTTGTGCATTTGTCAAAATCCATGGAACCGCACAATACAAAGAGTGAACCCTAATATAACCTATGGACTTTTGTTAATAATAATGTATACATTGGAACAAACATACCACACAAATGCAAGATGTTACTAGTAAAGGAAAAATGAGCAAGGAAAAGAAGGGGGATGTTGAACACTCTGTACTATCTGCTCAATTTTCTGCAAACCTGAAACTAAAAAATAAAGTTTATTAATTAGTTTTTTTGAAACAAAACAAAAACCTTTATGGGATGAGATAAAGTACTAAAGTCTTAAAATTTTACAGTGATTTCATTTAACTCTTATAGTACCTAAGGAAAGGTATTTATTGACCTTCAGAATTTAATGAAAGTGACTAAGAATGATATTTAATTTTCCAACTGATTTAGGAGGAGATTGGATATGAATATGACTTATTTTGTTTGCAGTATTGCATTGTGCATGCTTGCTAAAAGCTAGAAAGAGTGGAGGGGAATTCAAGGAAGTGGGCAGAGGACGTCTCGGTAGGGAAGTTAGAGCACTAGTGTTGATGTGCTGACCTGCTGGCATATGTTTCCTCTTACTGTAAAGGCAATTAAAAGATCTTGGTTTGTCTTTCAAATATAGCAACTGGGACTTTACATTCACGCAGCTTAACCCCTGATGATGATGTTTTTCAATATCTCGCAAATACTTATGCTTCAAGAAATCCCAACATGAAGAAAGGAGATCAGTGTAAAAATAAAATGAATTTTCCAAATGGAGTTACAAATGGATTCTCTTGGTATCCACTTGTAGGTGAGTTTCGCTTTTCATTTCTACCATTTTCTTTATTGCCTTCATCCAAAGGTGCCAGCTGGTTTGCATTAAGCTGGCAGTTGTCAAAAGATTTTTAGGCACAGCACAGTCCTTTCAATCATGTCTCCATCAGCTAATATCACAAGAGCAGTGGAGGAGACTGATGGTTTGAGAGATGCTCAGACATGTTCCTTACTGCCATGCATCTCCTCCATGCATTCAAGTGCTTAGTCGGCATCCACCTACTATGAGCCAGGAACTGTGCCAGGGAAAATGAATAAGACACAGACCTTACCTTCACATTTAATAGGGGAGCCAGACATACAAACAAATAATTGTGACAGCAATGTAATTAGACTACAAATAGAGATTTAGCAAGGGTATAAAGCCAGAATACTGTTGGAGGTGGTGAAAACCATGGAGAAATTTAACACTCATGCCCCATCTCCCAGGGGCAGCTGCTACATAGATCCAGCTAATTACTGTTACATAGCAGTGGGTTCTGAAAGAAGCTGGATTTGTACATGATTTTAGAGCCACTTTGCAGGCTAAACAAAACACTTCAGGCTGGATTCAGCGGGAGGGGTCCTCCAATTTCCCATCCTTGAAATGGGGTGGCCAGGTAAGGGAGGGGGTGAGGAGATTGCATAAGGGAAGAAAGGAGAATATTCTTGTCAGAAGGAATAACATAAGCAAAAGCCCAGGGGTATGAGAGACCTCATCCTAGGTTGGGAACTGAAAAATAATAGGTGGGTCTTAGGATGGAAGGATGAGAGGGAGACAGCGGCTGGGCTGTGGGTTTCTGTTAACCCCATGGAAATCACCTCCTTCTGGACTGGCCCTGACCTTCCCAACACAAGCTGCAGCCTACTGTTTTTGCTGGCAAGTCACTTCCAAAGGCACCTTCCCCACTTGTCACATTGGCAACATAGAGTAGCAAGCAGTCTTGCACAAGCTGGCACTTTTGTATTCAGGCAACTCTGTGCCAGCTTTCAGGCAATGTGAATAAGCACAGAGCATGACTGTAGGAAGCAGGGCCAACTAGATGCCACAACAGCCCAAACATCTCGCTTGTCCAAGGTACAGCACCCCCACCCTCACCTTGTGCCTCCAGCCTAATCCCTGCTCTGCATCCTTCCTAGTGAGGGAAGGACCCCCTCCTGCTCAGTGGCAGCGCTGCCCTTCGTGACCACTGTCTCCATCTGTAACTTTCAGAACAAAGCCACATCTGTGAGACATTAGCTAGGAACCCACAGTTGCTGCTGAGAATTGTTCCCACATGTACCTGTAGGTGAACTGTGTGTTTTCTCAGAGAAAAGCAGGCAGAACCAGCTACCTGGGGGCACATAGAATGAAGCCTTGTGGTGCAGCCTGGATGTTTGGTGAGCCAGGCCCGCTTGCCTTAAGCACAGCTGCACACTTCATGGCACTTGGTGCTCTCAGTGCTGGCTGTTCTGTTGGGAGCCATGATGCACACCTGTACCTGTTTTGCCATTTATATTCTTCCAATCTGAGACACAGCCGTCTAGCCAAGAACCTTTTTTGTTTGTTTGTTTCTCTCTTCCTCCACCCCCCACCCCTATTTCTTGGGGAAAATGAGATAAGAAAGAAATACAAAACCTAGAAGGTAAGTAAAGGAAGTAGAAAGGACAAGAGAAATTCTTCCTGGCCGGAATCTGGGTCTACATAGGTATTACTTAATATTTAAATAATATTATGATCTAATAGTTTGACCATTTTCTTAAGTGTGAATTTGTTTTTTTTTTTTACTTCAGCACTTCCAAAATACTCTGATGGAATGAAAAATATGTATTTTCTTGGGCAGAGATCAAACCATAACAAATTAAAATCTGACAAATTATTTTCTTCAATGTTACTCTATTTCATCAAATCTGAGATTCACTGATTATAAAGCACAGTGTACCACCGAGAAAGAAAATAACACATTCAGTTAAACTAATGGCACAGTGATTTTTTCAGCCATCAAATTTAAAACACATCCCACTTCAGAGATATTAAAATATCACACAATTTGCATTTTGGAAAATATGAAATATGATTGCAACCCTTTGGAAATAGGACCTCCGGAGATAAGCGGTGGAAGGCAAGTGTTCTAGTTTGCTAGCTGCTGGAATGCAATATACCAGAAATGGAATGGCTTTTAAAAGGGAGAATTTAATGAGTTGCTAATTTACAGTTCTAAGGCCGAGAAAATGTCCCAATCAAGTCTATAGAAATGTCCAATCAAAGACATCCAGGGAAAGATACCTTGGTTCAAGAAGGCCGATGAAGTTCAGGGTCTCTCTCTCAAGTGAGAAGGCACATGGCGAACACAGTCAGGGCTTCTCTTTCAGCTGGAAGGGCACATGGCGAATACGGCGTCATCTGCTAACTTTCTCTCCTGGCTTCTGGTTTCAAGAAGCTCCCCGGGAGGCGTCTTCCTTCTTTAT